>SDWI01000650.1:316537-328572 GCA_009193005.1 Lamellibrachia luymesi | reverse complement strand
CAATGTTCAGAAACTAAACGTAAATTTTTGCATTGGATGGCAATCTTGTTAAATCTTACTTAATCTTGTATACAATTACATATATAAAATTACTGTTTATTTTTAGACATGGTTTTAAGTGAGTTATGCGTCAGATATGGTTTTAAGTGAGTTATTGGCCACTTAGATTCATGGTTTTAAGTGGGTTATTGGCCACTTAGATTCCCATAAAAAACTCAATTACAATTATATTGTAAAACCACTGGGAAACCCATTACATTGTAAAACCATTACAATCATCCATCAGTTCATACCCTGTAGTTGTCCATTGTTTCTCTGAGCCACGGCTTCACTGACTGGAGCATGTCCTTGATGAGGAACTTTTCAACTTTCTCGCCAGAGTTAAAAGGCAGGTCACCGACGTGGATCGACTTACGAACCTCAGGCAGGGATACATATGCCGAGAAGTACTCCTGATCTCTGGGCGTCTGTAAATAACAACGTAAGTTAGAAAGATGGTGATTTTAAAACAAAACAAAAATAATGTGTGACTTATATAGCGCCTGTATACATCTAACACTAGTTGTTCACGGCACTCACTCCACTACCAGAGCATGTGTATTGGCAGCAGCAAGTGCATTGCCTTTTTCCACAGGTTTTCCATAACACCCCAAAAAGGTTTATTTCTTTTCTGCAATTTCAGAAGCACAAAACAAGAAGTTCAGGTGAGGTATCTTCAAATTGCATCAGAGTAAAAAAAAATATTAATTTGATAAAATCCAATTAATATGTTCCATCTGCGAACAGGACAGGGTTCCAATACTAAATCTTGATTATAATTATTATGAATACACCTTCCAAGAATTAGAAAACATAAGTTATGATTTAGATTGCACTGTCATACAAAAATATATGTTATTTTGTTATAGAAAAATATTTTTACTATACCGGTTGATTAAAAAAAAATTTACGTTCAAGAAAATGTAAATTATGATCGTAATTTCACTTCTAAATGCCATGTCTAGATACTGTCTAGCATCTCTGTGTGGCTTGATACATGTTGTCTTCTTATTATTGTAGAAACAGTTATGTTAACAAGACAGAGAAGGACCCACCTTGCACCGCATGTAGTTGTAATAGTCAGTACACCCAGTGACATTTGTATAGTATGATGGCACGGCACTTAAATCTCCATTCAGCAGCAAATCCCATATCTGGAAGTAAAGTCATTTATTTGAAGTTGTACACAATGATTCTCCCAGACATTATGTTATATGGCTTATTAGGGTTCTTATTATGGTGAAATTGTGTATTGCTGTTCAGTTCCTGGAATAGGTCCATCACGTTCACCGATTCTCTTCAAGGTTTTAAACACAAAATGCATCACTAATCGAATATTATAAGTTCATAATAGTTCTATAACTAAGGTGAAGTTATAACGTTAATCTCTGGTAGTTAGTCATGAGTCAGCTAAGATCATCAACGCGTAAATGTTAGCAGCGTGAATATGTCTAAAAGCAAAAATTAACAAATATCTCAGAAGGGCGAGTTACACACAGATGAATAATCATTGGATTCTTGATAAGCCAATGGCTTCATCATCCATTTCCCATCTGGGTATTTTGCTTTGGGTGATAATCTTGTAAAATCTTGTTTAAATTAAATAAGTTACATTATAAACAATAGTTCATGGGAGTCAGAATACAGAATGTCACAAGGTTCAACAAGTGTGTTTTCACTTATCCTCACCCAGAGTAATTGTGTGACTAGCCCGACCAGGCCAGTGTTGGGCCAATGCAACTTTTGTGTGACTTGCCTGACCAGGTCAGTGTTGGGCCAATTTTATATAACTTTAGAGTGACATGGCCAACTTGGTGACGTTAACTTGTGTGTGACTTTCACCAGGGTTGGGCCAGGAGTGCTTGTCAGTGACTTGTGACACAAAACAAGGAGAGGGAATGTGATGCAGGATACAAAGGAAACAAGAAGGGAGTATGACGGATGGACAGACTAACAGACAAATGGACAGCTAGATGGACAAACAGACAGAGAAACTGAAGAGGAACTAAGGACCGTACCCTGAGAGCATCAACCCATCTGCCATGATCCATCATCCAGGCTGCTTTGTTGCACTGAACCTTGAAGTAGTCGCGCTGATTGGCATCGAGAGACCCGATGGAGTACATGAAGTCTGCATACTGAGACAACATCTGACAACCGAACACTGCATCACTGACAACTCTTCTTGCCGATATTCATGAAAATGTTTATCAAATTGGGAGAATAATATAATGTAGAATTTTCTTCAATCACAACTATGAAGGAGGTCCAAACAGATCAGGAAAACAACACTGATCATAAATCAAGATGAGGGGATCTACTAACTTAACCATGTGTGGGACAGCATGCTTGCCACGCCATCTGGTGAGCAGAAGAAGAACAAAGTATCCCAGAATTCATTTCCTGAATATGGCAGTTGCTGAAACATTGTAGTAAGTAAACTTCATAGCTGTGATTGAAAAAATTCTACATTAAAATGTTCTAGCTGAGTTCTCTTAATTTTAAGTAGATAATTAGTCAGTGCTGTTTCAAAACAACTGAATAGAGTGGCTATGTTGAAACCAGTTATATCAATAAATACAGACACGTGACAACTGACCCAGAAATGAGTGACTTCTGCTCTATCTACTAATTAGATCATTCATTATTGTTATTTCACCACAGATGAAATCGGTTTGATAAAAAAATAGATTGCATATTATATTAATTAATTACTTACGTCTAAAACATAATTAATATGACAATGGTAATAACGGTTTTCTGATTGCCCGTGAAATACAATGGGTTATATTTGTAATGCCTGAGCCATTCAAAACTGCTCAGTCGGCACTACACATGCTGAACTTGTTTGTTAACTTAATGTACTTTCAGTTATCATTACAGCACGTACTGTAATGTATTACAAACAACCATGATTACAATCATACAAGTCCATTGTACCAGTGTAGTGAGTGCACATAGCTATCTGTACGTTGTAACTGGTATCAAGTTGGCATTTCTGTAGAGTACAACAAACAGAACAGCCTATCAAAATGACATTGTTCCTATCGACATCTGTTTTGATTCTTTTGAAAATGTAGTGGAGAGAACTATTGTACTTACTGTCGGTGGGTCCGTGAAGCCGTCACCAATGGCAATGCCCTTGAAATTTTTTATCTTTTTGGTATTCTGATTATGTATCCGATGAGCGATTGCTGGGATATACTTCCCAGCGTACGACTGAAAATAAATCAGTGCATCAATTTATCCCTGTACTGGACAGTGTTTCACCAGGAGTCAACAACCAAGGGAATTATCAGTTTTCACTAATGAAATGTTACACCAGTATTACAATCACAGGATGTTATATCAATGGCAATTGACATATGTCACTCTATTTTCATAACTAAACTTGTGATGTAATCCAACCCAATATATAACGCACTCATTTGCAAAACGTGTTAAAACACTAAAAATCACATAACTTGAGTTACGAGTGGTTTTGTATGGCCATCACATTGGTAGTGCTGGAAGTGATTTGGGGCAAAACAAAAATATGAGATCTTGAAATGCACAAAATGGATATAATGTGTTTTGTAGATAGATGCCTCATATGTATATGTTGGTAGAAGGAATAGGGACACAATGTGGGAAAAAGGGAAAATGGAAAGTGAAGTATGGGGAAGACACTGGACCTGAGATCACTGAGAATGTGACGACCGACAGAGAACAGTTGCATCGTCAACTCTGTGTAGCACAACAAGAACATTAAGTAACTGGTAGTTCGTTGAGTAATAATCACCTCTCCTGTTATGTAGAAGTCTACTTTCTGTGAGGTCGGGAAAAGAGTGAAGAATTGACTGAGTGCACTGCAACATACAAAACACGCATTGGATGAGATAGGAGGGATTATCAAACTGCAGTGTTATCATCACTTTATAATGTTATTAACAATTTATCTTGTTATCTCATATCACGTATAAGTGATAGGGCAAGCAACATAAGCATTACGCCTCTTCTTGCCATTTTTCAACTTGTACTATTGATGTTTAAAATTCAATTGTTTTGTATGTTTACTGTTGATGTTTCTGAAATAAACTTTATTATTATTATTATCTGATGCATGTTATTAGTGAACAGTGATCTGCCAGGGAAATCTCATAGTCGACGTACCATATCACCCGATTCAGGATATTAAATATAATGGAGTAACATCAGCACAAACATGTATTGAAGTAGACTGCACAAACTATGTGTAAGAAACTAACAATTCAAGACAAAAGACAACTGTAAAATCAATAGGTATAAAATCATCAATGAAACAAGTAGCTCTATCATAATAATAGTTCTTTTTAACAACCGAAGTCTTTACAGGTAATTAACATTTTTGGATATGTTAAAAAAAGAACTATATTATTAAGAAAATTAACTATCTTGAAAAATGTTAAACAACATACTCCCTCTTTGTTTAAAGTTGCTTTGCTAACTCCATTAATAGTAAATAAAGTGATATTCTCTGTATCCTGTAACTCCTGTTATCAATAAGAACATAACCAGTGTTGTTGGAAAACCCTGATATTTAGACAATAATTTACAGTCCAAGTCAGATTTGCTTCTAAAAATTAACAACATATGGTAATACTGAGATGTTTAGCTTTAAAAGACAGTAAGACGGTTCAGGTGACCAACATTACCTGTATAGATTTTCAGCAACTTCCGCTTGATTTGTGGCATAACCTGCATCAGACTTGGTGAAACTAAAACCTGTGCCAACCTGAAACAGACCGTTATTTGCAACACTAAACAGAGAACCACAATCACATTCAAATGTGTAAATTAATGTGTGATTTGCAAGAATCGACAACCTGAAGAATGTTATGTTTTAAATGGTATAAATGTTGTCCCTATAAAGATACACATGTTGTGTTTATTCAGGCTCCAAAGCTAATAATTAAAGATGAATAGACACAAGATATGCTAGCGGGAGAAGCACTCAAATTAACTGAAAACTGTGCAACCTACGTTTCTACATAAAAACCAAATGACACGGCACAGTTGAAAGTTAAAATCAAAAAGACAAATTGAAAAACTAAAAGTGAATGATAAAAATGTATATAATCGTTCTTTCAACTTTCTGCCTACCAAAACCTTGTCATTTTAACAAGAAATATAGTACAAGATATTTTACTTGACAAAATGCAATTAAACTTGAAATGAAATACTCACTGGATTATCTATGTAGAGCATTGAATACTTAGATGTCCAAGCAAACTTTCTTGTGACCACTGAAAGATAAGAAACTTGAGTTAGCAAATGTGAAATATATGGTGGACGTTTGGTTATTTAATTAACTGTTATAAACAATGCAAGTAAACTGCTTTCTTGGGTTGTGGTAGTGATGGTGGCGCACTCTGGTGAATTAAACTATGCAGTAGCACCACCTGGCGAACAGTGCATATAAATCAGTTATAGGAAGTGACGCGAAAATATCTGAACAATCGAGAAACAACCAATTGGACAAGTTAAGGCAAATTATAACACTTTCTCCCCAAAGAAGTCAAAGTGTGTGCGAGTGTGTGTGTGCTACGCCATGCATGCAAGTATCTCTGGCGGAAATAGTTATGGCTATGATGTGAGTGTGTGTGCGTGCGTGTCAATGTGTGCGTGTGAGACAAGAAGGCAGTTTGCTAGACATCCCTGGTACTTTACCAAAGGTGTGGACTGTCTTAAACACCCTCATTAAAGGTAGGTAATTAACTGCACTATGACATGGTTTCATCATATACAAACATAACCCACGATGTAACAATTGACAGCCATCCAAGACAAAGATCTAGGGCTAGTTGTGACAAAGGAAATGCGATGGAAGAGAATAATATACATGATATGGTGCAATGCCCCCTACAATAAGAAGAATAATATACATGATATATGGTGCCATGCCCCCTACAATAAGAAGAATAATATACATGATATGGTGCCATGCCTCCCACAGTAAGAAGAATAAGGTCTTAAAAAATCTAGCGCTGGGCTATGATAGCCCGACACTAGATTTTCTATAAACATATTCTTTCTATTGTAAAAATCATATCCCATATTTTATCCTCTTCTTGTTGTTCAGGTCATACTATTATCATCTACTGTATCCTAAATGTAGGTCACATCCAATACAATGATGTAGGACTACCTGTGTTAGAGGGAATGTCCTACCCTCTTTGGTCAATTGTTTTTGTAAACAGAGATTTAAGAACTATGTACTTGAGTTGCATACGACCTTTGAATAAGTACTTCAAAACATTTCGTAAGAAACCTGCCAGGTGTCATGAAAGCCTACATGTTCATCGTCATTAAAACAAAGTATATATTGGGATATGTCATTGTCAAGCTGCCCTACTTACATTTTAGGTTTTTGTCCACTCCAAATGGTCCATTTTCCACAAACAGCCCAAAAAGGGAGGTTCCTCCTGGGCCACCCTGTAGCCATAGCAACAGCGGGGCATCCTCAGGGTTTTGCTGCAAGTAGGAATAAAAACAATAAAAATAGCCTGTTAGGTCAGTAGGAAACACAATACAAATTTGCTGTCATCAGAAGATTGACTCATCTTTTTAACTGTGCCTCCCCCTTAGCTCCAAGACATATTCATTCTGCTGTTGACAGCATTACTGATTTCAATTGCCAAATCCTTTTGTGTTGATGCACACCTGAGCTCGGTTTTCCAAGGATGATAGAAGGCATGATAGAAGTAAAACTCCTAGTCTGCATTTACATATCCGAGCCAACTGAATAATAAGAAAGCAGTAAAAGATTGCACCTGAACTGTGTAGAAACAGCATTCGATAAAACTAAGGGCTCAAAGGCCCGTGAATTTTCTGTCAGGTCCGCAACCTTCACAAGTCACAGGCCCTATCGACCAGCGCAGTCTTTTACCAATATTTACGTCCCCCCCTTGTTAAGTAGCACAGCCTTGAAACTAGATATTGTGATTAATAATAAATGAGAATACCTGGGCTGGGATGTACCAGAAGAACATGTTACTGCTGTAGGTCTCGTTGACTGTCAGAAATCCCGAATACATCTTCAGTGAGGTTCCCTGCAGAGAGGACACCTTGGCCAACTTCCTCCCTGGCAAACACGACAGGCGGGAAACAATCAAACATTTACACAACAACTTTACATAAGAGTCAACTTCTAACCTCTCAAATGTAAACAGATGTTGTAATACCATTTTTTAGGATACAAACTACCAGGTATATGGAATTGGTAACTCATATAAATGGATTATAAAACAATTATTCATTACTAAAATGTTCTGCATAACATAATCATCCAAATAAGCATATAGTACGATTGAACAAAATTGGGCCATGGAAAAATTTCAAGAAATCTGTTCTTAAAAGCGTGCACCATCATTTGTTTCTCTAGGCAATAAGGTAACTACTTTTCACTAGTGCTTTTCAATTGTTCCAAACTAGTCAAATTACGATAATTATAGATCCTGCTTATTAAAAAAGTGGTTATATGCTAATTAGGGCATGTATGCTTAATAGGTCGAATACAGTATTTCTGATGCAACCAACGTTTACTTGATACGGTCTGTTTTGAGTTATATGGAAAAAAACACACAAAGTTATATATATATAAATTCCACCTTATTTGATTGCACAAGTTGTGCCACAGTTGCTTAAAACTGTTTCGAAAGCTTCTTCATATATGCTTATAAAAAATGAATAGTAACTGTTGAGTTAGTCTGTGACTGCATTGTTTTTTGTAACAAAGGGAATCCCTGTTATCTCGCTGGAGGTAGTATGGGTAGCAAACGGTGGCGGCATATCACAAAACTTGAACAATGTAGGACAATACCTGCAGTAATTAAATCATACGTTTTTCAAACAATATTACCTGATGACTGCCACAGTAAAGATGATATTAGGTTGACATTACCTTCAGTGATATTGCCATCCCTGATATAGGGGGTGAGGAAGAGGGGTTTGCCAGGGTCCACCCCATTGTTTGTCATCTGGAGCGTTCTTCGTGGGAATTGGATGCTGAAAGGACTCCTGCAGAAAGAACACCACCAGATGATTTCTTCACAATTAACACTATCAATTAATAAAAAGCACATGGGCCATAAAAAAAAATTGTACAGGAGTAATAATTCACCTTCACAAAAGACAGGCAATGTCTGGAAGATAGACGGATTCAAATTTTAAAAACCATGATTTATATGCACAAATCACTTTCTCTCAAAACAATAAATTATGAAGAATAAACAAGGAATAAAAGAACTTCTAACGCATGTGGTTTATTTTATGAAACATTTATTTTCCATAATTGTCCATAACATTGACCGGCATTCCAACATATGATCAAAAACAACACTTAAACTAAACACGAATACCCGACCATAATTTAACTGGACAGTCTCAACATGCCGAAGTTGGACAAAAAAGTTTTAAAAAAAAACTAGACCTAGATGTTGACATTTTGTTTGGTAAAATGCTGATCGTGACCTAGCTGAGTGTGCCTTTGTCAATGAAAAGTCTTTTATTTATCAACCACTGTCATATGTGGTTTCCTCAATTAATCAATTGTTAAACCTGACTAGTTTAAAGTTCTGAGAACATTGTAGAAAATACCATCTATTAGCATGACATTTTTTTGTCTGGTTTGTGCAAAATCATAACTAGCCGAGTTACCTGACATTGCACGGGAGAAAAGGCAGCCACTGTAAGAGCCAATGGCAATAACAATTTCGTACCCCAAACTCATGTACAGATGCCGGTTTCACAAAGTGTAAGTGCCATACAAACGAACTTATGTGGACATTTTACGTGGATTATGTAACTTGGAACAATCATAGAAAACACACATAGCATTGCTAACAATTGTACATCACTACAAACTCATATTGTTCCGAGTTACGTAATCTATGTGAAATGTCCACACAGGTTCCTCCATAATATCCCCACCCCTGGGGAATTTTGAAATGTTTTTAATGTATAAACCACCCACATGGGCTCCTGGACATGCTTAAAAAATTTCAGCCCGATGCATTGATGAAACTAATGAAGATACGAGTGAATTCATGTTAGTTACCAATATGTTCAGGTAACTCCCTGCACAGCGCATTTACCAGAAAATAAGATGTTTTTCTGGGAAATTGACAACCCAAGTTACCCAGCCCTTCTGATAGAACATCTTCAGCATTTACACAATGAGTGTGAATTAATTACAATTAACTGATCACAATACAATGTATTCTGTATTTACAGCCTGTGGCCACAAGATAAAGTTTTACCTGTATATATAATGTGATTAGTGATATATATCTTACCTGATGTCAGAGTACACACATATATCTGATTTTATCTGTAGTCCTTTGTCCAGAAAGCAAACAACACATTGCTTTTGAGTTCATCTTGGGGCAAGAATACATAGATAATTTTATCTGCATCAGAATTTTGTGGCCATGAATATCCAAAGATAGCTTACCTGTAAGCGTGTCCTGTAGATAGGACACTCAGCAGTACGAGACCCAGCAAGAATGGGTGTATGGGGGAGGTAGATGCCATGGTGGGGCCAGTCTGTAAAATAACAGCAATTAGTTTTCATAAGATGAATGTGTCAGACTTTCTGTGTCCAGGAGCGAGGTCATGTCATCGCTCCATTGTGCCAGGAGACACGATTAAAATTAAGGCCTGTTTACAGAAGTGATTTTGGTCCAATAATGTCATACGACCAATCCTGGTTTGAGCTTTGTGAAAGTCATGACGGGTACACCTGCACTTAATTGCGGCCGTCTTTGATTGGCCACTTCTTCAAACATCGCAGCCGACTGTCACAAAATTTCCATCACAATAAACAGCAATGTTTGGAACAAGGCGGCTGTGACAAGGACAAATGTTGACACCACCTCACAGAGCCTTGTTAACCAAGGCTAAATTTATAACCTCACAGAGCCTTGTTAACCAAGACTAAATTGATCAGCAAATGAAGCTTTCATTTACACTGTGTTCATTTAAAACGACACATCGACATTCAGCCTGGCCTTTACTAGGGTAAGCCTTGGCTAAGCCTTAGTCTCAATGTTAAGCCTTAGGCTAGGCCTAGGCTGTAGGACACTGGAATCACTAGGCATCGTTTGATGCCTCATTCTACTCTCTTATACAGAGGTGGCGGTCGAGTGAAAACGTAAGCATGGATTCGGGACTTTATGCCAAAACCAGTCTGGAACAAAATAACGTAAGATTTAAAACTGACATGCACTAACCATTTCACATGTGTATTCTGTGGCCTGCCACCTGCACAATGGTGCCAAGAAGTAGAAGAAATATATACCTACTTACTTATGTCGTCCACTTAAATATATGCTCCAAATAACTGATTAGGAGTACGTTTACCATGACTAATGAGCAATCTTTTCCTAACTCAACCGATGCATGACATCATGATTTTAATCACAAAACGTCACAATTTTATATTTATGAACAATTATTGTCAAATAACTTTAGCGATATACGCATCATAATGATTACATACATGAAATACATGTTTACTGTGTGTGCTTATTGCATTTTAATAATGTTCAAAATATCCTAGACGAGTTAGTTTTCAGTGGCATGCATCCTCACATTTCTAACGAAAGGAGAGGATGCCCAAGCCATGGCCCTAGTGCCTTGTGGGATCATGCCTCAGTTAGACTTCCTGATGTGTTACAGACAAATGTAGGGCACAGTAATTTTAGATATGTGTAATTAAAAAAAAAGCGGTAGCCATCTAATAGTCACGGAGGAGTGTTTTTTATCAAAAATGTACTGATAAAAATGTGTGTATGTCACCAAACAATGAGTGTGTTGTGTGGACAAGCTGCACAAAAAGAAGAATTGTTAAATATGGAGCTATTAATTGCCGACTCAGATGTGGCTACAGTCGTGTAGTGACAGTATATAGGCTCAGTTACATGCTCCAGCATAGCCATAGAATCACACGAATACATCAAAATGGCTGCTAACTTGCCTCATGTTGCGTGCGTTGGACTTAGAACATTGTCTATGTCAGGCTAGTTAATATTATTTAATAAATTTTATTAATTCCATCTAGTCAACAAAAGCATTACTTGTTAATTTTCATAAATGTCTATACGCCACGTCTCAATACCCATGTCATGTTGTGTGCAGTTCTTTGTAAGTGAGCGGACACATGGAGTTGAAGGTATGCAAGCCTAACCATAGCTAACCCCATCTCTAGCTAACCCCATCCCTAGCTAAACCCATCTCTAGCTAACCCCTTCCCTAGCTAACCCTAACTACGAAGTGGTTTACAGAAGATATAACCATTCCCAAAGGCACATGTTGATAGGAAAAGTGAATAGTTTGCTTGGAAAAGGCAGACGGCAGTAACGATCACGAATAGAATGGTACAGACCGGATGCCAAAATGGAAATTTGCACAAAATTAGGGGGTATGGCACCAGTTTGTGAGGGAGCAGGCAGCTATTTTGCAACAGAATAGTAACTGGTGATATTTTTTATGTGGCCCAGTGCATTGGTAATATTGTGTAACAAATTTGGACACAATAGTTATATGTTGGTTGTGTCACAGCCACTGGAAGCATCGCTTTCATCAGTATTTTCAAATGTGGCCGCATGGTTTCTGGTCATGTGACACCCTTTTATGGTGGTGTATCCAAATCATGCAGTACGTCATGTACCCTATCAAGTAGTTGCACGAAAGCATTCACATAAACAATAAAATTTAACAAGTCTGACACATTGGAATTCACTCAAAATCCTGTTAAATGTGACAAATTGTCACTTTTCGGACAAAGCTGCACCACATTTGGTTAAAAATCAAGCAATTATATCAATATTAATTTGAAAAGAAGTAGCTGGTAAATTTAAAGAAACAGTAAGTAGGTTTCATTGGTTCGGAATGCTCTAGAAATCTTGTGTACATGGTCTATGATTTATCAAGTGTTAAAATTGACCTATAATTAAACTATGTGACTGGTTTTCAGC
>SDWI01000650.1:300177-314687 GCA_009193005.1 Lamellibrachia luymesi | reverse complement strand
GGTCCGACCTTATCTCGAACTTTCTGTTTACTCCATACATAAGCATAGAAACTCTTGCTGTCATTTTTTATATTACCTGCCAATTTTTTTTTCTCAAAAGTTCTTTTAGATTTTCTAATTTCAGTTGTAGCTAGGTTAAGTGCCTCTTTGTAATTTGCATAGTCTTCATCCTTTCTACGTACGCCTATAAACCCTCCGTCATAGTTTGCTTAAACACTATTTTTCTAATAGCTTCTTTTGACAAGTGTTTCTTTCTAGACCGTTTTCCTTGGTTTTTCAAGGGAATTACGTGAATGAAATATAATGCTTAGTGATGACAATGCCAGGGTCGACGACATAACTACTGATCGCAACCCTGTCTTGTGACTTGTTCGCTGTCGGTACTTGACGCGGGTATGTCGTTAGCCTTGCCATGGCATTGGTCGGACTCGGTAGCGCTAGCGGCGCTGCCTACTAGCGCCGGCAGTTACCACTGGAGGAAACACTTTTTTGTTTTGTCCACACGGTTTAGCAAAGCTATTCCGGAAACTAACCTATACTATAATCCATTTACTCGCTACACATTCATATGCATACATCTTGGGAGCAAACGAGCCGCATATTTATCACAAACCTTTATTGTTGACAATCAGTTCTTGCTTCCTCAACAACTTTCACGTGCGTAAAAATAACGGCAGATTCGCACTACCGCAACAACACTACCCGATGTACCGAATGTTTCATCACAGGTCAGTAGGTGTCACCACCTTGCATCGTCAGAATAAAACAGAGAAGATGACAGCCTCTTCGTGGCCTCCACCACAAGTAGCAGCCTAAAAACTGTGAAACTAATGTCGTCAACCAGTTATCAACTTCGCAACCCGAAGCCAAGCTCAGCGCCCTATTCAGGGCGGCCGGCCATTACGGCCGTCGAAGGCCAAGGACTTGCAATTTAGCAGTTCAACGTTAATTGAGGGTTTTAATTACTACCGCTAAGCTCAACGTTATAGAACAACTAGCCTTCAACAACAGGACTGCAGTTATCCACTGGGAAACAACAGCTAACGTGAAGATACCCGGTTTCGCTCTGGCAGGCCACATCGCCAGCAAGCACCACGGCATGGCCACCTTCGCGAAGACAGAGATGCCCTGGTCCACTATATATACATCCCAATCGCCAGAAAACTCCGAAGTCGAATGGATAGCCACCAAGGTGCAAGACACAAATATCGTCAACATCTACAAGCCACCACCAACGAGGCTTACAACAACAACGATTCCGCAGCTGCCTGCACCAACAATTTACGCTGCATGGTGATTTCAATTGCCAAGACACCGACTGGGGCTACAGCGTATCCACACAAGACGGCGTCATCCTGACAGAATGGGCTTCAACAGCAGACGCGGTTCTTCTCTACGACCCGAAAGAACATCCGAGCTTCTTCTCGTCTCGCTGAAACACCAATACCAACCCTGGCTTGGCGTATGTAACATGCAACCACGAAGACCCAATTCCAGAAAGACGCATGCTCGATAGGTTTCCACGCTCCCATCACAGACCATCGGTGATCACCACTCCATCTCTGGTGCAGCCGGTATCAGGTAAATCCGTGAAGCGCTGGAACTTCCGTAAAGCAGATTGGGACAGCTTCAAAGAGGCAACAAACAACGTGCTGTGTGTACCATACAATATCCTGGAAAAGCTGCTGCATAGTCGCCTCACACCAGTGATAGACCCGCAGCTTCCAAAAGAACAAGCTGGCTTTCGTCGTGGCAGGTCAGCAGTGGACCGGATAACACTACTCACCCAAGACATCGAGGACAGCTTCCAAATAAATGAGAAATCTGGAGTAGTGCTACTAGACCTCACTACTGCCTATGACACTGTGTGGCTACGAGGACTCCATCTGAAACTGAGGTATGTTAAAAATGTTTTTTGAAGAATTGTTCTTTCTGAGAACAAACTTACAGCTAGCAGCTAGATTCAATTAGATTTAACAAGATTGCCATCCAATACAAATGCCCAGATGGCAAGCGGACAAGGAAGCCATTGGCTTATCGAGAGTCCAACATTTTTTATGTATGTGTAACCCGCATTCATGAGATATGTGTCAACCTTGTTTTTAAACATATGCTGCTTGTAGTTACACAGTACGTAGATAATTTGTTCCATTCATTTATTTTCCTCTTTGAGAACGAGTACTTCTTGATATATCCAATCTACACTGATCCTTTACTGAATGTTACCTCATGTCCTCTAGTGTTACTATATTTCTTGAGTGAGACAACATTTCTATCAATATTTTAATACCCATTCAATATCTTTAAAAAACTTACATTTGATCTCCTCTTAACCTCCTTGTCTCTAGTGTTGTCAAACCACATTCTTTTAGGCGTTCTTCATCTCAGTTCTGGAATAATTTTAGTTGCTCTCCTCTGCATTCGTTCAAGCGTATCTATATCCTTCTTACAATATGTTCTCCAAGTTTGTATACAGTATTCTAAATAAGGCCTAATTATTGCTTTATATAGAGGTATAATTAGCTTTTGCTCTTTGTACGTTATATTTCTTATAATCAACCCAAGAATGCGATTACCTTTTGAAGCTGCAATACCACACTGATCTGAAACTTTCACCTCAACACTTATTATTACTCATAAGTCCGTTTCTTTTGTAGTACCTGGAACAGTATCTCCCATTGACATTTGTATAGTTTACATCCAAATTCCCGCGTCCTGTGTGTAGGCATTTATATTTCCCAAAACTTAATAACATCTGCAATTTTTGAGACCGTTTAACTAATTTGTCGAGGTCGTTTTGTAAATGTTGTTTATCATCATCATTGTTAAACTTTCTAAACACTTTTGTGTCATCCGCAATTTTCAGAGCATTGCTTGTTATGTTATCGTCCAAGCCACTGACATATATTAAGAATAATAAAGGTCTTAATTCTGATTTTCTATCCACTCGATTATGTCATCTCGATATTTGTGTAGTCTTCATCCTTTCTGGTACACATATAAATCGTCCACATAGTTTGTACGCTAGTTTTATAATAGCTTCTTTTGAAAAGTGTTTCTTTCTAGACCGTTTTCCTTGTTTTTTCAAGGGAACAAATTGGTCAATGATACTCTTTTAATGTTCCACCATTCAATTGCTGTCTTATTCCTCGACATGTTATTCCAGCTATATATGTAATTAATATCATTATAGGTAAACATAACAAACTAGGTGCAATTAAAGGGAAATAAAAGCCTATGCACCTATAACAATGAATAAATAAGATATTTATATAGCGCCATAATCACATAGGCGCTTTACAATAAAAGGTAAAGAATTAACTCAGGGACCAACAGATATTGGTGGGATATTCTTGGACTGGCTGAAGTCAGATGGCCAGGTTTTGGAGGTGCGACAACAGAGGAAGGACACAAACTGTTGCACCTGCACAAACTATCAAGGAGAACAACGTGATACTCGCTTAATGGAAAACTACACAATCATATTAACGACATACTCACTCCAAGACGTTTCAAATCCAGCATGAACAAGACAAACACCAGAACATTCCCAGGGGCTGACATAATGCAGCCACCTTGACACGGTTCTCGCAACACTGAAACTCAAGTTGAAGAAGATACATCACAGAAATGCCCACGTATTCGATTTGACATCGAGAAACGGAAAGACCCAGACATTGCTAACATATTAAAGGCTAGAATAGGCGGCAAATTCGCAGCTCTAAATCTTTTCGAAGAAGACATAAACATCCTCCCCGACAACAGCCAGAGAAGTACTTTGCAAAGAAAGGAAAAAGATCCAACCGTGGATTACCAACGACATCCTTGATCTGTGCGATATGAGGAGAAACATGAATGTAAATGTTTGTAAATGTTTATTCATTTCTTTCAAGCACCATATCTATACAATGTTATTCTATGGTGCTGTACAGTAAAATAAATGGTGTCAATGTCAAAACAGTAAAAACTAATGCAATAATACAAATGATTATAAAAAGTTAAGCTATTTAAATGACTAAAAATTAATAACTTAGTTATACGCAATGCTAAAATAGTGAGTCTTCAATTTACTCTTAAAAACACTGACATCATTGCTACTGCGCACGTCTTCAGGTAGGGAATTCCATAGTTTAGGTGCAGCCACTTTAAAAGAGTGATCCCCATAGTTTTCCGCTTTGTCCGTGGTATATTGAGTGTCAGAGCCTCATGAGATCTCAGCCCTTAATGGACGTTTCTAGTTGTCAACATTTCTGAAAGTCAGCACGCATACATTGTATTTAATGCGAAACTCAACTGGTAACCAGTGAAGTCGTTTGAGGTTAGGAGTTATGTGGTCATATTTAGTAACGCTACACAACACTCTGGCTGCGGTGTTTTGCACCATCAGTAATTTCTTTATTATGTATTTTGGCAAACCGATCAGCAACGCATTGAAGTAGTCAATGTGGCTGTGGACCAAAGCATTTTGCGAGTTGTGGAGCACCGATTAGGATGTACTCAGTCTTGGAATCGTTCATTTTCAGTTTCATGCTCTGCATCCAGCTGCTGATATCATTGATGTCCCGTTCAATAGACTCACAGTCAATATCCATAGAATCAGGGTGGAAACTACAGTATATTTGATGGTCATCAGCGTAGGCATGCCCCAGTTTCCCGTGCTGATTAATCGCATAGAAAACGGGGCTAGAGTACTCCGTGAATTCAACAGGACCTAGGCGGTCCTTGCGGTACTCCTTGATCAATGTCAAACTGGTCAGGCACCGTACCATTGATGGTAATACGCTGCGATCTTCATGATATAAAAACAATTTCATGGTCCAGGTTATCAAAAGCCGACGACAAATCAATTAAAATCAGTTGTGTTACCTTATGTTGGTTCGTGTTTAGAAGAACGTTAGACTGAATCTTAACATGAGCAGTTTTGGTAGAATGCCCTGCTCTGTAAGCAGACTGACAAGGTGGCAATGGAAATCCACATTCTGAATGAAGACAAAGTTGGTTTACGACAGCCCGCTCAGTTAGTTTGGACACATATTGGAGATTTGACACAGGGCGATGGTTTTTTGGCATAAGATCCGTTTCTGCTCCTTCCATCCGTGTGGAAATTCCCCGTTGGCAATAGAGCGATTGGAGATATGCGTATGGAGTGGCAGTAATTCCTCAATATACTCACTGGCCAGCTTGGTTGGCATAGGATCAAGAGCACAACTGGTAGTCTTAAATTTTATAACCAAATTGCATTTATTTTATCATTAAAAAAGTTACCAAATTCGTTGACAAGGTTTTCCACAGAATCATGTTGAGGCAATGGATTACTCTGCTTCTTATCACACAGGATGTTGATTAGGACAAATAATTTATTTTAATCACACTTAGCTTCCGAGATTAAGTATATCAACACCTACCGACCCTGCCACGCACAGCAGAGGACAGAGGCGGGGACTGTGCATAAATGGCACCCCTACGACTGTATCGGTCAATGGATGAAGAAAAAGAAAACCATGGTATACCACGACATTAGATAGTAAACTGTGGTAGACCATGCTTTTTCATATATTGTGTGTGGTAAATGTATGGTATATCGTGCTTTACCTGTTTCAAAACACCATGGTATTTACCATGGAATACCATGGTATATTTTCATGTCGTATCTTGCCATCGCTCCATCGCATCGTGCCATTACTCCATCGCATCGCACCATCGCTCCATCGTTCCAATTCCAACACACAGCAGCGATGGCCCTTCTCGGCCATCATACTTTTAACTTGTAGACCGCCACCTGGCAGGTTTCGGTTTTTTTAGACTATGATCGCCGAAATACTCGCGTTGCTGTATGATACGTGCATAGAGTGTGTTACTATAAAATAATTTAAAAGTGTAAAAAACAAATCGGGATATGTCTTTTATCTATCTCGAGAGATCAGGTGTGTTTCGCCCTGGATGGTTGAGGGGGCCTGGCGGTCAACTGGACGAACTAAATGGCAGGCATGAAAGGGCGGACAAGTCGGGCAAGAATTAACAAGAATTCACGCGATCTCTGCGCTCCCTCTTTACATGCGTTGTTGTTTTTGTTGTTGATGTTGTTGTTGTTGTTGTTGATGATGTTGTTGTTGATGTTGTTGTTGTCGTCGGTTCCTATTGTGCACGCGTCTGTGCATAATTGTGATTTCTTTTATCAACATTTGAACAACTATAAAAATGCTAAATAACAAATATATACATTAAATGTTGTAGTTATGTTGTTTCCGACTCCGATCTATTAATTACGCAGCGTTTTTGCAGCGTCATTGTGCAAATACTAAAAAGTTTAATGCGTCATCCACAACTGGCCGTTTGAATACAACGACTGTAATTATAATATTATGACAATTCTTGGATTGTTTTATTGTTGTAATTTTTATACTGATATGTAAAATGTAGGCTTGTTGGCCGGGGGGTCTCAGTCAGTCGTAGTCATATGTCGTTTTACTTACGAACCGGGGGAGGGGGAGACGACACGTGTCGTTCCACTTACAGAAGGATTGATATTAGCCGGCTGCTAATACTTCAGTCTTTACATTAACACTAGTTCCGATGTAGGCCTGTATACGTTGTCCTTTAATTAATATTTGCCACGGACATGGCTTAGGGGGGTCTTGGGACCCATTAGACCCCTGGATCCGCTGCTGTCTCTGATGAAACCACTTACTACACCGTTAGCCAAGTGATTACATCAACCGATTTAAATCAATCGACTCACACTGACAACAAATTGAGCTAAAACCAATTGGGGCTGCCTCTCCCTGGTTCCGATACAATTCTTGTACACAGGGGCCCTTTACAGGTAGATGGTCGGTCAAATAGGCCCTCAGCTCAGAGTGCACAAACCTCTAACGAAACACAGGAGCCGTATTCACGAAGGGTTCGTACTGTACGAACGCTTCGTGAATCCGACCCCTGGGAACCTGATCAACGCGTGGGGTATTTTGGTAAATAATGTATTGTAATAATCAACACCATGAATCGGAAATGTTTTGACGTGTGTAATATTGTTTGGGCTTTGTAATCGAATGATAGTATTTATAATCAGTATATATAAATTTAAAGTGTTTTAATGTGCCAGTTTTCATAGGGTAACATATTATGTATGCCAAGAAAGAGATACAATGAAGGCGTGACAGAAGCAGTGGTATAAAGGTACGAC
The DNA here is from genome assembly GCA_009193005.1 of Lamellibrachia luymesi. Classification (NCBI taxonomy): domain Eukaryota; kingdom Metazoa; phylum Annelida; class Polychaeta; order Sabellida; family Siboglinidae; genus Lamellibrachia; species Lamellibrachia luymesi. The sequence goes on along the minus strand of SDWI01000650.1, from coordinate 307,504 downwards.
AACCATTTTATTAAAGGATAATCAAGCAGAATTGTATTAAATGAGCGAGCAAAAACGAAGCGAGCAGAGTCACCGGATAATATAATGTTCTCGTGATGCATTATCAAGTATGCCAACGTAATAATCACCATGGCAACATATTGTCCATTGTTTTTAATCACCGACAGCGTCAGATAGAATATTCCCTCGCGCAAACGCCAAAGTTCCCAGTGGCATTCAACGTTCAAAGTTACGCTTTCTTGGCGAAGGTAGAATGTTTAACGGCCTCAACGCCAAATTTCGCGGCGCGATCTTCGCCTCGATCGGCGTCGACCGGGTTACCTTCGGAGTCAAAGAGCGTTCGTCGACGTCCACGATATGTTTCCTTCGAACGAACACCGCGATCGGCGTCGACGTCGGACGTTTTGTGACGTTCGCCAGTTCGACCGGGACCGTTCATCTGCGGCCACGGTAGAGGATCTTTGCCTCGATCGGCGTCGATCGCGTAATGTTCACCGTACGAGTGCGTTCACCGACGGCCGCGGTAGATGTCTCCGATGACGTTGGATAGTTGAAGAACCAGCGCCTCGATCGGCGACGACGATGGATGTTTCCAGTGACGTTCGCCCGTGTCGGTGTTAACGTTGCTGGTGACATTTGCCGATCGGTAGATCTCGATCGCTCGCTCGCGCTTGGAATCTTCCCAAACACGAACTAGGCACTGAGCAAATTTATTATTACCAAACGTGATAGGAAATAAAATAAAATAATAGATAATAATAAATATTAATAAATAAAAATAAAACCAGCAACATATCGTCACGTCACAGCAGTCGTCGTCTGGATAAATAAAAACGCTCGGTAACACCGTACACGTGTGCATCTCCCCGGAGGTTCCCCGGTCCCCCGGGGCAACTCCTCGTCACAAAGCTAAAAAGGATAAAGAAATAAAAATTAACCTTACTACCAACGCGTCGTGTCGTCTGCAGCCGCAAGAGAGATCGGTCAAACCGGAAGCACGCGTGAGGCACCTGAAATGAAAAATCACCGATGATTAGCCGATTACCTTTTAAATAACTTTACCAGTTACTTGGGNCCGTAATGTATATAGGCCTATGCTTACAAACTTCGGAGGTATGTTATGCTTACTTCGGAGTAGTGGGCGTCCCTCTCGACGGGTAGTCTTGACTGTTGGACACCCACAACCGTGCAGTGCCTTCACGCGTCACTTCCGGTAGCCGTGTGTTGCGCCTGAAGACGACGTGATAATGTCTATGTCAGACTCAGTGCCTAGTCGCGAATGAGACGTTCCGCCGACCCCAGGAACTCTGGGACTTGAACCGTTTGCACTGTGAACCCGTCGACAGACACAGCTTCGGTTTGTCTTCACTTCACGTAGAGTTCGACATCTTCTCACGGGTTGTGTCGTCCAATTCACGACTGGAAATTAGCCCCGAGATTGTCCACCCTTCGTTGTGATGTATGCCAACAACTAATCAACAACAAAAAACAATATAATATTTTAATTTATTCTCTAACATTATTCAACGGTTTAGCCAGTAGGATATATTTCACGATTTATAAGTATACCATGTTGTGGTATATTAGTACAAACACAATACCAGTAATAATAAAACTTCCACAGCCTAGCATGGCGCCTAAATCCTCACGGACCCGAGCTCAGATGTATAAAAAAAAAATCGTTAAGCCTAATATTACTACTTCTTCCTATATTCCACCCAGCCTCATCGTCCTGAGCATATACGGACGGCTCGGTATATAGGCGAACACACAAAATACGGTGCAAATACTCGTCACATATTTAGGTCACAAGAACAGGCAATGTCAGTTAAACTTACCAGTTATAATGTTGATCCATCGTGAGTAATGTCCACAGATCCGTGAGTTTGGTCTCCGGTAGACGATAACGCTTCAAGACGTCTTTGAACATTCCTGATCGCAGCCTGTTCTAAACGCGTCCGGTTTGTTTGAAATCTAGCTTGTAAATGATTGCTACCAGTTAGCACGCCCTGACGTAACGATATCGACGCATTTCATTGGTCATGTCAGATTTACGTCAAAGAACAATCGACGTTCGAAATTCATATAAACCGTTTGTCTTTCTAATGTACGCACGCAAAACGTCGCAATCAAACGTCCAACGTTCCCGCGCGTTTGTCTGTTTGCTGCATGCTGCAAATTACTGTTATTCTTGGCTTCAGAATGAATCCCAAAGGTCATGGTTTAGTTTACGCATAGCCTAAGACCGCCCTTATAAAAATATACCATGGAATTACATATGTGATGGTATTACATGGTATTACATGGTATTACATGGTATATCATGACATTACATGGTAAAATGTGGTAGACCATGCTTTTTCATATATTGTGTACGGTAACTGTATGGTATAGCATGGTTTACCTGTTTCAAAATACCATGGTATTTTACCATAGTTTCCCTGTTTCAAAGCACCATGATATACCATGGTTTCCATTCCATATATTCATGGATTACCATGGTTTACCATAATATAATAATAATATATAAACTACTTCTATTGCGCTAAAATCCCCGGAGACCCGAGCTCGGCAGTGCACCAAAGTCGAAGGGGTTAAGCCGGACGAGTTATGGAGGATAAGCAAGTTTAAACAGGTGGTTTTTTTTAGTGTGGAAGCGAAATGTTGTTAAATTTCCAACGTACTTAACACTAACAGGGAGTAAGTTCCACATACTTAACACTAACAGGGAGTAAGTTCCACAGACTTAACACTAACAGGGAGTAAGTTCCCAAGACTTAACAATAATGATCGATGATCGATTGGATGATCGAAGCTGTCTTGCGGGAGTGAGCAGTGAATGTAAATATGCTGGTTGCTTGGATGAAAGTGCTAGATAGGTCAAATAATGCGATATCGGGTAGGGAGCCAATGCAATGATTTAAGAAGTAGTACTAAGTCAGAGAAACGAGGAGACCGGGTAACTACCCTTACCAAACAACTTTGCACACGTTGAAGTTTCAAGATGCCCTTGAGAACAATATTATGATAAAGGGAATTGTAATAGTAAAGTTTACTGCTTACAATAGTTTTGGCGACAGCAAAAGACATATACCGGCGATTACGACGAAGGTCACGAATGTGATAAAAGCAGCAACGACAAATTTGTGAAATAATCTGTCTAAAATTTTAATTATTATCAAAGGTGACTCTTAATTCCGTGCTGAGATGGACGGTGTGTAATTCTGGCTCAGACAATCATGTCTGGGAAGACAATCATGTTTACCACTCTGCTTTTGTGTACAATAACAAGAAATACTGTTTTATTTGCATTTAACTTTAAATTGTTCTCAGTCATCCAGTGGAATATATTCTGGGGACAATCCCTCAGTTGGTTTAAGGAATAATGTGTATCCGCGGTAGCCAAGGAAAGGTAAATCTGTGTATCATCTGCATATAGGTGGTGGTCCAAGTTGTGGGTTTTAATTACTGAGCTGAGTGGAGTAGTGTAAAGAGTAAAAAGTAATGGTCCAAGAACAGAACCCTGAGGAACAACACATGAAGTGGGTAGTGCTGTTGAAAAGCAATTAGCTATCTTCACTATTTGGTATCTGTCAATTTACCTGTGTCAAAACACCAAGGTATTTACCATGGAATACAAATATTTTCATATGGGTCCCATTAGGCCTATAGCACAATTTCGGTATACCTTTCGTATGTGACACTTGTGACTATTGCACTTTACACAATCATTTATAGGCACATATTATATAACACGTGTCAATGCTGGTTGTATGTATGATGGTACGTCCAGACGATAATTGTATTGCTTTGAGCTTGTCTATGTGCAGTCACCATAATTCGGTACAATCAGCCCTGCGCTCTCCACTATATGTGCAGGGCTGCCTACCATTACGGATTTTCCGTAATCATTACGGAAATGTAACGCCGATTACGACATTGCGGAAACGGTTGCCGTATTACGGAAATAAAACTATCCGACCACAGACAAAAAATAACTACAAGTCTTTAAATAATGTCATTCCAATAACTTCGTATCCGTCGGCTAAGAAATTCGTTTGACACAATGTAACTGTCAATCCAGACACTCAATGAAAAATAGTGGCTGATCTCTTTCCCACGGCAGCAGCGCTGTTGACTGATGGCGCAGACTGCTTAGAAGTACCTGTATAACTAGATTTAACAACATGTCAGATTTGCCATCCAAGCCAAAGGCCCAGATACAAGTGGACAAGGAAGCCATTGGCTTATCGAGAGTCCAACAATGCTCATCTACGTGTAACCCGCCCTCCTGAGATATGTGTCAACCTTGTTTTTAATCATATTCTCGCAGCTAGCAGTTACACAATCCGTAGGCAATTTGTTCCATTCAGTTATTGTCTTCTGTGAGAACGAATACTTCCTGATATCCAATCTACACTGATCCTTTACTGATTTTACCTCATGTCCTCTAGTTCTACTATCTTTCTTGAGTGAGAAAACATATTTCTATCAATATTTTCATACCTATTCAATATCTTAAACACTTCAATCTGATCTCCTAAAACATATTTCTATCAATATTTTTATACCTATTCAATATCTTAAAAACTTCAGTCTGATCTCCTCTTAACCTCCTTATCTCTAGAGTTGTTAAACCACATTCTTTCAGGCGTTTTCATAACTAAGGTCTCTCAGTTCTGGAATAATTTTAGTTGCTCTCTATACTATAATAACATTGTAGCTTATTGAATGCCACAAAAAAGGTACACCTGTTTGAAGTGCCTGACCATGGACTTTGACTGCCAGTAGTAATTAACAATGTAGCTTATTGGTGGAGAGGGGGTCATTACGGAAATTGTTTTGGTGAAGTAGGCAACCCTGTATGTGTATGCGTGTGTTAGTGCCCTGCTCTGTGTGCGTGTGTTAGTGCCCTTGGACCAAAGCCCGGGCCGGGCCGGGCCGGTACATAATTTTGCGGGCCGGGCCGGGCCTGGGCCTACATATTGCGGGCCCGGGCCGGGCGTGGGCTGTCCAATTTTAAAACATATCGGGCTTGGGCCGAGCCTGGGCATAGTCTGAGCGGGCCGGGCCGGGCTTGGGCTGGGCCTGGACATAATAAAAATATCCATACAAAACCCAGATTAATAATTTTATTATTAATAAAAACTGATTATAAATTGTAATTCCGGTTAATGAATGCTTAAAATTATTTCTGTAGTATTATATAGTTGCAAATTGAGACCTTGCGTGGAATTATAAATGACACTAGTGCTTTATACATTGGAATGCAGTTTAACCTCTTTTCAATAATGGGACTTCATATGGTATCATTTTAATAATGTGCATTCTTTTAATAGAGACATTTCATATAAAATATATGGATAGTCGCATGCCCATATCTTTGCATTGTAATTCTTTAAACATGTACTGGCTTTCCAAGATACTGTGACTGGAGTAGTGGCATTTGTTTCACTGGCTTCATCACAGTTAATGTATGTTTCCCATCATTCTTCTTCAGCTCAAACTTAACTTTCTATCCCTTAATCCGTGATGTCTAGACTATGTAAACCGCATATTTTTGGCATGAATGTACCCTTTTGCATAGATCTAATTACCCCATACCAGACCATTTAAGTTCACCTGGCTGGAAGCAGCCAGCCCCAAATATTTACGTTAGACATATTTGCAGAGGCAATCAAGCCATGAGTATAACCATCAACGTAATCACGATTGACCAAACCAGTGGGCATTCTATTGTCTAGGTCTTCCCTCCAAACATTGCCCGCCTGAATGACCAACCAACTGGCCACTGCCCACTGCCCAGTAGTGCCAGTACCCAGTACCCACCCCAGTTGGTAATTGGTATTTTTCAATTGTGTGAACTAGTGACTACTATTTAGTATCTACAATTTCCCCAGTACTGATTCATTCACACTTGTACTCATTAACACAAGTCTCAATCTGATCTGTCTCAGGCTAGTGACTGCAGGCCTGCTGGAAATGCCACTGGGTGTCAGTGCCAGTGGGTGACATATAGTAGTAGCTATACTAGCTACTAGCTAGACACTACTAAACAACAACTGACATTAGCATTTCAGTAGTAAACATTATAAAATGTTCATATATTATTTTTTATTTTTTTTATTTATTAAAACAATAAGTATGTTTTACAGTTTATTTGTGCTTCGTATATCTTATAAGATTTATAATATTATAGTAATAAGTTTTATCTTCTCTAAACTTAGCGGGCCGCGGGCTTACCCGTCTTTGGCCCGGGCCGGGCCTGGGCCAAACATTCACGGTCTGGGTCGGGCCTGGGCCTAAATTCAAGTTTGCGGACCTGGGCCGGGTCGGACTTGAAAAATTGCTGCGGGCCGGAGCCGGGCCTGGACTCTAACTGCTAATTGCGGGCCGGCCTTGGGCTCAAATTATAGGCCCGCGCAGGGCACTAGCGTGTGTGAATGTCCGGCAATCCAATAAATGTATTCATGGATTGCCATATTAACAACCTACCACTGTCTTTGCTTTGTTTACATAAATTAAACATTAAACCAGGCACATCAGTTATATTTGCATCCAATTCATAATGGATGAATTATCTAGACAGCAGCACAGGAACATAAAATAGAAGACCGCTCCCAACCATATATCCCCACTATTAACAATGAACTCTCCCGGCCGGGGTCTCCAGGGTGGATTCCCTCAGTTTATTTATAATTCTAAGCGAATGTCACGTAAACAAAATGGCGAGCGGGACGCGAGTGCAAGTATGATCTTTTAATTTGTGTATTGTCCTATAATGTCTCAACATGCAACGTTACAATGCATTTTCAAAACGATGGCTTGCTTATAAATGCCATGTTACTATTCTGACAAGAGATCTTTGCCGCTCTTTGTGCCAATTCAGTAGGATTTCGTTAGTACAGTATTTTGAAGTCATTCTCGTGATGTTTACGATTTATGGTCTTCACATGACTTCAGTCTTCAGTATGTTTACTCTAAACAGCCCACTGTCATGATGACTTATCATAACATAAGCCTTATGTCATATAACTCATGTCGATAGCAACAACTATATCTAGCTGCAGTACCTGGTAGTCACGCCTAATTTCGTGGTTACTGCAACGTCAAAAGTAAAAAAATACTAATAATATATATAGCTATGTGACAAAAAAAATCAAAGTTAAGGTATGGAAATGTGAGTGGTATCCTTGGAAAGGTCTTGCAGAGACCTTTCCAATGACACAAAGATCTCTCTTATATGACAAACATCAAGAAAGTTATGACAATTTTGATACGCCCAAATTAACCCACTTTTTGGTAATTGTCTTAATGGAAAACAATA
>SDWI01000650.1:287147-299192 GCA_009193005.1 Lamellibrachia luymesi | reverse complement strand
CGTCATCAAAACAAGAGATCTGGGGTAGCTAGAAAAAAACACGCACAACGAAGCGAAGAGTGCGCCTACTGCTACACGGCTCAGCAGCGCAGGTCGATCTGGCCCGAAATAGTGCTCGAGGCCGAACAAATTAGTGGCAATGCACAGAATTGCCACATACCTAATATATATGACTGAGTTTGTTGTTCTTGGGACTTGGCTGAAGTTTTGTTTAAAAAAATTGAAAAAAGTTCCATCGGTTCCATGTCATGGATAACATTGAGGGATGGTGCATAATTTGCAGACTTGTTGGCAAGTCACAAACAGCCAAGTCAAGTCTGAAGTCATTGTGATTGACTGTCAAGTCTCGAGTCATTGACTGTCAAGTCTCAAGTCAATGACGTGCAAGTCGAGTCTTGAATCATATCTCTGAATTCCAAACTTACCAACAGGGTTCACCAATCGCCATGATTGTTGTGGTTTGTTGATATAATATATATATACACATATATATATATATATACATATATATATACATACATACATATATATATATATATATACATATACATATATATATACATATGTAAATATATATACACACACATCCACACAAACAAAGAAAACCATCACCTCTGAACAAGACCACCACGACCTACAGTTGGATCTCGGAAAACTGGAGAAATGGGTAGAAGAATGGGAAGTGAAGTTCCATCCTGGGAAATGCACCGCTCTACCAGTTATGCGCTCTAGGAATATCACACCCCATTCTTACACACTACATGACAAACAGCAGTATTCAGTAGACACAGTGAAATACTTGGCGTCACTATCCAGAAAAACGCAGACTGGGAGACCCACATCGATAGTATCTGTAGAAAAGCGGAAAGGGCACGCGGTTTCATCCGGGGAAATCTGAAGTGTGAAGATAAGTTCATCAGACATCAAGGCTCAAGCCTACAAGTCCTTAGTGCGACCTATGCTGGAATATGCCAGCACTGTATGGGATCTACACCAACAAAAAGACATTGTCAAGCTTGAAAAGGTCCAGCGCATGGCAGCCAGGTTTGTGCTCCACAGATATCATATGTATCATCCAGCCGACAGTGTGCACGATATGCTCAACAAGATGAAATGGTCAACACTTGCACAGCGCAGAAAAAAGGCACGATTGAAAATGTTCTCTGGAATCATCAAAAACACTGCCAGTGTGTCCTGTGAACATCTCCACCCCCAAGAATCCACCACAAGAGCAGGCAGAGGGGCAAGGCAGGTCTACAAACGGATGTCATGTAGAACCAACTACCACCTGTACTCCTTTTTACCCAGAACAATCAGAGACTGGAACATTTGTAACCAATCAGAACTCCTGTCCCTGTCTTCTGGCTCCTCTCTTGCAGAGGTGTCAGAATTATGCTTTTTTCACCACCAATAGAATACACACCCCCAAAAGAATACACACCCCCAAAAGAATACACACCCCCAAAAGCAGCAAAATGATCAGAATGATGATCGTGGCTGCTATATGGAAGAAGAAGAAGAATATATAGTTTATAATTGCCATCTCGCTGTGGTTTTAGGTTTCATGGCTATAGTTGAGTAGTACCCTACAGTACTAATATAAAATGCAGCACACAGACTGCTGAACACAATATTGGCACCGTCTACATATTTCCTCAACAAATGTTTCCCTGATGTTAATTCCCATATAGATTAAGATTACCGGCATGGATTATCTTTGACGTGTTTGTGGTTACTTGCAGAACATAGATGACTCGTTGGCCTGCATGGATTATGTTTGATGGGTTTGTGGTTACTTGTAGAACATAGATGACTTGCTGGCCTGCATGGCTGGCATGGGTTTTGCGCTGGATGACTGCCGCGATGCAGTGCAGGCGGGCAAGCTGACAGTTGAAGATGCGGTTGAATGGTTGGTTTCTGTGGCATGCTACTTTGTAAGCTAATGTGCTAAGAAATCACACAAAACAATGCATTTTATTCTTATCTTAACTGCTCTATATTATGTAAAATTTTCAATTTCATTACGTGTTCTATGTTATATTAAAATTGGCCAAAACCTGTTTCTAGTTATGTTTTCTAAAGGCTAGTTCAGGTGGCCCCGGTGATAGCAGATGATAACCCTTAGCTGGAGTCTACTGACAGTCATACTGCGATTATTATTATGTTTTAAGTACAGGTACATTATATATATATATATATATATATATATATATATATATATATATATATATATAGTTATACAAGTATAATACATATTATACATTATAAGTCACCTAGTTGTAAGCTCAATTTATAAATTCCATCCCAGCTCAGTTATAAATTTAGTCCCGGCTTCAGTGAGTAGTTCAGTAACCAGTCATAATCTCATACCTCCAAGGTCAGTTTATGTTATTTTGTCCTTCATTTCTGAAGGGGGTGGTATTGTGACACCCAAATATCTTGTTCTTACCGCCCATGTTCGATAATGCGGCAAAGTACGGTATATTAAGATTATATACTATATTTTGTCATTCCCATCGTTCAATATTGACAATGCATTTGGTGGTGTTATGTTATGTTATGTTATGTTATGTTATGTTATGTTATGTTATGTTATGTTATGTTATGTTATGTTATGTTATGTTATGTTATGTTATGTTATGTTTAATTTCTTTTTTATTTAAGAATATCTCAACCCATCGGCGATAATATGATCAAGTATGGTATATTATATAATATATTATATAATATATATATATATATACATAATATACAGGATGGGTATGTATAGTGTGGGGTGGTGTTGTGAATCCTCATTACTGTCCTTGCACCCATTAACACCACCTCCTTAGGAATGTTAACTAATAACTGCTCATGGGTGATAATGTGATCAAGTGCAGTATATTATATAATGTATTTCATCATTCCTACAGTTCAATATTTACACTGCCACTGATGTTATGTTATCTTTAATTTCTTGTAGGGGGTGGTATTGCGAACCCCCATTACTACCCATTCTTACGGTAGCACCACCCCCAAAAAAAAAATATGTTGACCTAATCGGCGATAATGCGGTCAGATATGGATATAAAAAATAATATTACATAATGTTTCACCATATTCCTGCAGTTCAGTATTGACCAAGGTCAGTGCCATTCAGCACCTTCTGACATATGTGGCACCATCCAGCCAAAGCTAGCCTTCAGCTGGGCAGTTGTCCTTCCTCCTCCTCCCTCTCTTTGCCCTTCCTCCTCCCTCCCTTTGCCCCTCATCCTCCTTCCCTTTGCTCCTTGTTGGTCCAGTCTCATGAAGGCTTGGTGTTCTTGCAGGATACTGGCTGGGAAGCCTTCTGTCGAAGCCAGTCACACAAGTGCTGGACATCTCAGACTCGGACAGGTGGGTCTCTAGGGGGGGGGGCCATAAAAATGTGTACAGCGGCCTCTCTCTATAAGGAACATCCGCTTAAAAGGAACATCTTTGAAATCCCCACTCTAGCCTGCACTATCTTATGTACCCATGTTGGGGCATGGATGTAAGGTATATTAGATATATGGAAGAGTTTGACCCAAGTCCCAACAAACGCCAACATGTTCCTTATAGCAAAAGTCCACTGTACTGTAATGAAATGTTGATAAGTTTTTAATAAAAACATTTGAACCATTCACATTAAATATAACCATGACAACATGTTGATTTAAATATTATAAACTATTCTAGTGAAATTTATAAAATTATCAACTGCTACTTATTGGTATAGTAGAATTATATCAAAGAGCAATATTATCTTTATTATCTTTGTGTTTGTTCCTCCAAAGTGTTTCTTCGTGGTCACGAAGACATTGATAGGAATATTTTCTCTCTTCAGAAGGTTTTCGAACTTGAGGGCATAACGTAACTTTAGATTTTTAGATTGGATGTACAGTACTGTATTACTGAGGTGACCATAATGGCAAGTCAGGCGAGGTGGCTGTATTACTGAGGAGGCCATAATGGCAAGTCAAACGAGGTTGCTGTATTACCGAGGAGACCATAATGGCGAGCAAGGCGAGGTGGCTGTATTACTGAGGAGACCATACACTTTCTCACTGAGGACAATAAAATAGTGAATAACAATTATGACAATGAATGAATGTAATAATGTTTTTGCTAATTCTGTTAATGCTAGCAGTGTAAATATGTTTAAAAATAAGTTGGTAGCTATCTGACTCGCAGGCTATACATATCTGAATAATGTTTGGACACTGGACAAGCCAATGGCTTTTTTGTCCACTTGCCGTCTGGAGCCTGTTGCTTTATGAAGTTTGTGTGGCAATCTTGTAACGTCTCTTTTTCTTGCAGCCAACGTCTTCTCCCATTGGTGCGAACCCTTTCACTGGTTCTCCCACATCCGCCGGTTCCCTCCCAGAGGGTTATTCACCTGGGGCGTACAAGTCACCCCTAGATGATCCTCCCGGGGAGCCGATACTGCAGAGTCGGCTGCACGGGACAGAGGATCAGAGGAGGGAGAAGGAGAGGTTCGAGGAGCAGCAACGCAACGAGGCCAAGAAAAAGGCTGTAGCCGAGAAGAAGGCACAAAAAGAGGTGAGGGCATAACCTTTGACCCTTGTTGAGTCCGTCCTTTGCCTGGAGTAGAGTGTTCATGTAGAACTCCATCCCTATTCCATAGTATTGATGGAAGGAGCAAAGTTTTTGATTCTTAAGATATTTACCATTTGTCCTCGTACACGAGCAACAATTTGTATTGTGCACAGTTAATATTACTAAATTGGCAATTCGAGGAGATACAATTGGCCCTGTCATTATGTTTGTAATTTTCATCTTGTGTTTACTTGGCTACGTACTAAAAAATAATGTGTACATTATAATATAAATATTGCCAAGTGCATCAGGGTTGCAATGTTTAAGCAACACTGCTACGTGGCATTGTAGGAACACATTCGGATACTTGCACAAATCAGGGAGGATCGTGAAGTGCAGCGACTCAAGATGTCATCCGGTGCTTCTAGGGCAACCTCTGGTGGTGTTGTTGGGCATTCTTCCAGTGCAGAGAGCAGCACTGCAGAAAATGCAACGAAACACGATGAATGCCTGTTACAGGTTGGTTGTTTCAGTTAGTTATGTTTCAGTTAATTGTGTTTAGTTAATTAGGCAGTGACATTACATGTAGGAAAGTTGCTAAAATGTAGTCCAAATTTACCTGTGAAATAAAATTCCATAAAAATGTCTAAAGAAAAATATGCCAAAAAGTGTCCTTACTGTCTGTGGCACAAGTGATCATGCATTTGCTAATATCATTTTGCCCAATCCAGATTCTTGGAAAAACTGGCAATCATATGGTTGAAATCACAGTTTACTTGCTGCCAGTGTAAATTTTTTCACCGTAAAAGGTGGTGTGTATTGTCGACTAATTTCTTAACCCGTAAAGGGCAGTATGGTAATCCTTTTCAGAATTGCTATTGTGTTGGGTTAATGTAACCAGTAAAATTAGATCACACTGTTCACGTTATGATGTGCTGAATTGACGATTTGTTGAAGTATGCAAGCCATGATAAATCACTGAAATATTTTTTTTTTTTACCTGTACTTGCTTTAGAGTGTGATAATAAACTACTTGATTTGAATTATGTCGATCATTGAAGCATGTTGGTCACTGGAGCGTGTCGGTCAAGCATGGCTTGTCTATTCAGATTCGGCTGCCAGATGGCCGTGCTCTCAAGAAGACATTCCCGTCTGATGCCCTGCTTGGGGTAGTCTGGTCGTTTATCGAACAGCAGTGTCGCAACTATGATGGCATGTGCCTCATGCAGGTAACTGTGTGCATGCGTGTGTGCGTGTTAAATTGTTGTGTTACAAAAAACCCGACTTCATCTGAGTAAGATGAAGAATGAAACAGATATATGAAACAGCAAAAATAGTAAAACTTCTGAAATGACTAAATCCTCAGGAGCCCAGCTCCGAGGCACAACAAACCCGAATCATTAAACATAATATACAGAGATGTGCAAAAGCCATCATCAGACCAAGGGAGTGTTGAGGATTTAGGGTGGAAATGCAATTTTTTTTAAATATATCCAGATTTTTGTGGAATGTTGCTATAGTTACAGATGATTTTAAAGGTTCCTCCTCAATTCGTTTTGTTTGCTAGTCATTTCAAAGTGATTTTGCAAAAAAATCTATCTAGTTTCCACTGCAACAGGCTAACTCATGTATGCAACTTTTACATGTAGTTTTGGTGAGTTTGTCAGCCAAGCTATTAAATTACTTAATGTTGGGTCAAACAATAAGTGAAGTGAAAATGGAAACGTTGAAAACTCATGAATTTAACCCATGTTGAAATTTCATAACTTTGTCGTGTGATTGGCAAGAGGATGGAAGTCACACCCATGATCGGCATTGACCCACGCAGTGTTTACCATTTTGGTTATCCACTGTTTTAAACCTTACCAGATCTAATGACCAAAGTCAATTCTTTCGATGATTTGAACACAAATAGGCATTTTTTTATTAAATTTACTGCGGATGTTACATAAACTATTCACACACTACATATTTGGACATCAACGAACCAGATTAGTGATAGGCTAAATCAGTTGAGGATGGAGATTTAAGGTGATGGGGATGCTCATTCCAGATTTTGGGCAAAGCTTCATGGAAAGCGTGCTTGCCTCGGTTAAGTTTCAGGAACAAAAAGCTGTTGTGAGGTAGATGATAAATAATAATACTCTAGCACCAGCAAGTTTCTAGACTTATTTTTAATTTGATCAACAGGTGTAGACACCTGGTTTAGATGCATGCTGCCCCATGGTTATATCTGTGATGCTTTTGAAAAGTAGAAAAAGTCAAGGCATCTGTTCGAAAGTAAGTCAGCCCAAGTCAGGAAGTGTTTTATTGAACACAAAGACAGCAAAATAATGTATGCAGAAATGACAACAATAACATACATTGATGCAGTACTTTATTTTGTAAAGTAGAAAACTATGAAACAGCAAAACAATACATTTGATCACAGCATGCTTTGATAAGTTGTAAAAGCAGAAGTAAATTAGAAGCCAGGGATTCCTATCTGATCAGATTTGGTCACTTTAGGTAATCTTCAATCATTTAAGGTATTATCGTGTCACTGCAACATATTTGACATTGTCCAATACTTCAAACACTATTAAATGCAATTTGTCTGAACCAGTTGTGTATAGGTTAAAAGATAAATGACAAAATGAATTACGAAATAAATTATAAGACAAATGATTAAATAAATTATAAAATAAACTCTAAAATGAATTATCAAATTAATTATCAAATTAATTTTCAAATAAATGATAACATATATTGTAAAATATATTAAGTAAATGATAAAATTTATCATAAAGTAAATTATAGATAAATTATAAAGTAGGTTACTCGTATATCACAGTGTTATTGATATTACAAGTTTTATAGATCATTGACGATCAACCTCCCATCATATGAACTGATCTTTTTTCTGCAGCCATTCCCTCACCAGGAGTTTGGAGAAACACACATGAAAAGTACATTAAAAGATCTCAGACTGGTTCCAACTTGCTCACTCGTGCTCAAGAAGGTTCAAATACCCCAGGCCACAGATGCAGGTCAGTAGGTCACCATATAAATATAGGTCAGTAGGTCACGATGCATGATAGTGGGTCAGTGTACTGATATAGGTCATCATACTTAAGCTTGACACACTGCCTGACAAGACCTGGTCTGGTGTTAGATCATTGTTTTTAAACATTGTTTAAATTCAGTTAATTGAAAAACTAATAATGTCAAAAGGCATGAACATGTCAACTGGATTTCAACAAGAATATCTTAATTTTTTTGGTCCAATTTATAGTGACTGCTAGCAGCGATGCTAGTTAATTATGGTAATCGAATTTGTTCCAAACATTAGCACAACATTGTTATGTAAACAGTTAGACTGAATCTGTTTACGTTGCTACGTGTGATTGTTATGTAGTTTTAAATGATTCCGATATGTTAGGGTGTATTTAGTTTTTTACAAATGCTAAGAACCCTGGTAGTTGTGTCAGGTCAGACGGGTGTACAGGGTTTAGTGAAATTGCTTCCCCAGAGCCTCGACTGTCACACAACAGGTCTGCCTCCAGGGTGCATTGGTGGTGGTATGTCATACTAGATTTATTCTTTATCAGATGAATAATTTATACTTTCATAGGCATGAGGTGTAATTGTTTTGATCATAAATCATGTTATATGATATAAAATGGATCTGTTCTAGCATCGTGATGGCCCAAATGTGTTTTAAGGAACCACATTAAAAATATAATTAAGCCATTATCTGTTTATGAATATCGTCCTTGCTATTCTGCGTGTAATGTAAACACGATAGTCATGTAAAAGCATTCAAGTTAAACTGATAATGGTCAGATTACATTATAACAAATTGTGGTTCCATTAAAACACATTTTGGCGGTCACGATGTTAGAATAAATATTATAGTTTAATACTCTAAACCTAATTTTCTGATAGCACTGATCAGGCCATGTATATTTAACATTGTGATCTATGTATTGACTGCAATCTGTTGCAATCCTCTGTAAACAAAACTGGTTGTCTAGACATCATACTAGTTTTAACTCTTTCACTTTCTGTTTGCAGCCAGGTCTGAGGCATCTGTGGTTAGTGAAGAGCCACCTACAAGTCACCCTCCACCCCCAGGGGCACCAAGTGCATTAGATGACCCCCCACCCTCACAGGCTCCAAGTCACCCTCCACCCTTGCATTTCGGGGTTACAGCAAGTCCTGCATCCCATCAGTGGGGTTCAGGTCACACCCTGATGGAGGGTGCAGAGAGCACAGACCGGAGTGGGGATGAAGGAAATAACCCTGGTCAGGGTGAGTGATGCCTGGGGTCTGCAGAAGATTGATATATATATATATATATATNATATATATATATATATATAGTAATGTTGTCGGAATTTTGTATTTTTATGTTTTAATAGTTAACATGTAAGACTATATGTTGATAGTGCAACGTAATATTATATAATGCCATATTTTCTGTGCTCATGGATGCTTTATAACAGAAATAAAATATTAAAATGTATCCATTAGTTAAAATGATATATACAGTGGACTCTTGCTGTAAGGAACATGATGGAAACTCTTCCACAATCCTTCTATACTTCAAAGTCATTTGTGGCTGTGTATGTTTGTATAGTCCCTCGTATATCTGTCACTTTTGCATGTATGGGCCGGAAATGTTGTAGTCGTGCCCGGGAGCCCATGTGGATAGTTAAAAAAAAAGGTTTATTCCCCGGGTGGAGATATTACGAATGTGAACGTTTCACATAGATTACGTAATTCAGAACAGTATAATTGTTAGCAATGCTATGCGTCTTTTCTACAATTGTTATGTGATCAACGTAAAATGTCCACATAAGTTTCTTCGTATGGTACGAACGCTTCATGAAACCGGCAGTTGGGCATGAAGTTGTCATTGCCCTGGCATTGCCGTGCCAAAACTTGACTGGGCAGTGCAAGGAGTCATAAGCCTTTGCAGTGGCTGGCTTTTCTCACATGCAATGACAGGCAACTCAGCTAGTGAGTACATAAACCTGTGCAAGCCAAAATGGGAATCTCAAAGTTGTTCCTTTTTAAGTGGATGTTCCTTAGATCTGGAGTCTAGAATGAGGTGTAACTGTAGTTGTCATATGTGTGAGTGCATGCGTGCGTGTGTATGTACAGTCCAGCCACACTAGTATGTGTGTGAGTGCATGCGTGCGTGTGTATGTACAGTCCAGCCACACTATTATGTGTGTGAGTGCATGCGTGCGTGTGTATGTACAGTCCAGCCACACTATTATGTGTGTGAGTGCATGCGTGCATGTGTATGTACAGTCCAGCCACACTATTATGTGGATTTGGTCTTGGATACTGATTTTCTGCCATCAGAGATGATATGAGAATAACTGCATTGATCTGTTTCATAGCTAGCACATATTTTGCATGATGTATGTATTTCTCATTTATTTTTCAAATTGCTTTCAAGATACTCAATAAACTGTATGTTGAGTGAATGTTGAGCAAGGTGTAGTTGCATTGTTTTGCTTTCAATCATATTTAGCTGCTGGCTTCGACCACAATATTCACACTTTGAGTGGAAAGTTAGACTTGGAAACATGCTGATCTTTACTTTAAAAGTCTAATATGTTTGAGCACTGTCATCATGAGGTCCACGAATGCATTGAAATGTGTTGTACCACAATAGCTGGTTATAGCTCGCACTGCATTGATATAAAAGTTGAGTCAAATAGCGTTAAATGCATTTGAGTAGGCACCACCAATATAAAACTGGATACAATAATATGATATTCTTGTATTACTCTCCAGACATGCATCATAATCGTTCTCTGCCAAGTCAAAATGCAAAGAGTACTCAGTGCGTGAACAGTTGGAATTGGTCCGCTACATACAAAACAGTGAAATAGTCAGTGAACATACGTTATTGTTGTTTCAAATTACAAAGCTGTATATGCATAACTTGGTAGTTCGTACGTGACTGTCAACATTGACCATATTTCAGGACACACAACATTATCACAGAAATATCCATCTATTCCTTGTTGCCAGTCGATATCTATTATCAAAATTGCACCGTAATACTGGCAGGTATAATAATGTCTAGCAATGCCTCGCCCTTGTATTACGTAACTTGGGACAATTGTAGAAAAGACATGATTTTACGTAATTGTATAGCATTGCAGACAATTGTACATAATAACTACAAAGGGTAATTCGATTGTACACATAAACATGCTGGATTATAGTAAGATTACGGTAGCAAACAAAAGTATTTATGCAAAACAACAACACAAGTCCAGCATAGATTGAAATAGGCCAAAGAATGACATTTAGTAGGAAATTAGGCAAGCATACGCCATCAAAATAAGATACATCAAATAATCTCGGCAAGCATGCCGGCTCCCAAAAGATGTTTACACATAATTAGTAAATCATGCCTATCGGCTACCCACTACCAGTACTATCTGTACCACTACTGACTTATATACAATTCACAATTATTTTGTTGGGGGTCACTACGCCGTGAATTAACCATACACATACATGTACAAACGGAAAAGCTGGAGTACTCGATCCCCCCAGTCAAACATGATCAATGAAAAAAGTGGGCTAACCACCCAACATTCGCGAACAATTCATAATGAAAATTATGGTAACACAACACACAATGTATAAAGGTGTTACGTATCTAGACATTAGTCAAACAATAACTACTAACACGTCAGGCCGAGAGGTAGGGCCAAACAGCCACACAAATGTACTCGTTAAAAGTACCTGCACTAAAAACCATGTGTACACTACTGAAAACTCAGTGGAGGGAAAAACTTTAATGCAAAACCTCATGTGCCACTAGGTCACCCTCTGTGACGGACCCCCACCATAATTATAACATTGAAATAAAATGTATATTTAGCATTTCAATTTGTGACAATTGTAGCAAAACTTCATAATTGGGGTCGTCTTGGTGCACTGATGTCATAAGTTCGTGCACTGACCCAATGTGTGTTGTAGGAAATGAGGAAGAAATGGACGTGGAAGAAGATGAGGAAGGAAATGAGGGAGGAGTCCTGTACGGTGCTGACCTCCCTCCTCCCGACTGGGAACATTTCCCTGGGATAAACTTTGCTGAAAATAGTTCGTATAATTGTATAATTGCTTTTTCCTGATCATACCGGTTTTGGTTGTTTTTTAATAGATAATTACCATGCGTCTCCCTGATGAATAAATTAGAAATCTTGCCCAATAGACTCTTCCCATATACCACTACCACGCCACCTGGTGGATTATAATGGAATGTAAAGATTCGGGGAAGAGATCCACAGGGATGTAATAATAATAATAATAATAATTGACTTCTATGGCGCCTATATCCTCAGGAACCTGAGCTCAGAGGCGCAACAAAACAGAATCAGTAGGCGTAATCGTAAACAAGGACGCGCAAAAGTCAGTATCAGAACGAGGGACAACCGAACATTTATGATGGAAATGCAATTTGGAATAGAT
>SDWI01000650.1:254189-286955 GCA_009193005.1 Lamellibrachia luymesi | reverse complement strand
TTGCCATTGTCCATGTTATCAACTATATCATTGTGTATCTTGAGAAGAGCTGTTTCAGTAGAATGGAATCGTTTATATGCAGACTGTAGATCATTTGATAAGTGATGGTTGTAAATATGTTCATGAAGGCGATTAGCAACTACTTTTTCCAATATTTTTGACAGAAAACTGAGATTAGAGATAGGACGATAATTCCTTAGGTCATCTTTGCACAAAGTACTTTAAGCAGCGATTGATGACATCTTTTCACACACAGCAATACTATTCTGGCGGTGCATATAGTTCGTATTTAGGACCAGTTGTATTGCTTAGTATCTAGGAGTGTCTTGTGTAGATTATTAAAAGTTACTGGATTTTATGCATGCAAAACTAGCACAAATTACATTAATTTCAAGTAAAATAGTTTAAATATTTCCATATTATGTCTCTGTGAGGTTAACACTGTTAGACAGTGTAGTGTTTCTTGAAGTTACCCGAATCTTTAAGTTCCATTATAATGCAGTGGGAATCTGTTACTTTGTCAAATTTTACCATTTTTTTGGGGATCACAAATGTTAATTGTTAGTTTTTTTGGTCCCATAAATGGTTATTGATGTAGACTTAATATGTGACATTCATGTTAGTTAGTCATGCATAGGGTTGTTTGATTTAAATCATTGATATAAATCATGATTTAAATCGCTGCAAAAAAAAAAATCATTGACTTATGATTTTTTTTACTTTCGGTTTTTTTTAATCGCTGATTTATATGAATTTAAAACAAATAATTGTTTACAAGCATCGAGATCAACAAAGTTTTATGGGTTTTTTAAAACAAAAGCACAAAGTGCGCACACTTGTGTAGCTGTATTGACACCAGATAGCCTGATAGTCAAATATTTTATAACGTGTATACCAGATTTTTTTTAAATCAAATAAATAAAAAAAAATCCGATTTTTTTTATTACAAAAAATAAAAAAAATTTCAAGCCTGGTCATGCATGAGTTACCATGTATAGATGGGGTTTAATTGATGTCGCTTCTTTCCTATAGAACATACACAGGGTAGACTGTCGTACATGGTTCTTACGAAACACCACTAAGATACTTGTTTACTAGTATTAATGATATCCTATAGAACATGTACATAAGATATTGCATTGTGGTGTGTATTTAATATGTGTTACAAAACACATTAACTCATTCAATCGTGTCCCATGCGATACAGTTGGCAGAATTAAGTAAGAAGTTGTTAAACTTTTCGGTTGTTCCACGTTAGTCAAATTACAAAAGAATGGATCCTGCTGATTAAAAAAGGGTGTGTGCTAATTAGGGAATATACGCTTAATAGGTCGAATACGGTATATTATGTGTGTTGACAGACCACTTGTGGGGCGAAGGACAGAGACTGATGGGACTAGTTTGGGATGACAATAATCTGCCCCATCATCGTCAGAATCCAACACAACTTGCAGGTGGGTTGATATTATTCATATCTGGGGAGACCGGAGACATGGTGTCGTCATCGTCAGTATTAACCATGCAGCCACCATTTAAAGCCTGGTGCAGTCAATGCTGGCTGGCTCTGTGTGCAGGAGCTGCAAAATATTGGTTGGAGCAACTTGTAGACACATCAGCATTGGTTGATGGGAACATCAACTGGTAGAAATAGTTGGTAATGTTATCATTGCCTGTTATTATAAGACAAAACTTGGTAACTTGATGAAACATACTTGCCATATATGTCCTTTTTCTTTATAAAATAGACAGTAGTTGGCCCATTGTGAACTGGTCATTATGATATTAATTATGCCTGAGGTGTTTGGTAGACTAGAGTCACAACTGATTAGTACTTGCGTACAGTGCACAATACTTTCAAGGCCTCGTTAGAAATAAGTGCATGGAACCTGGACACATTTCTGTGTGCTTTACATCATATCAACAATGAGAGAACTTGAAGAAGAGAAGAAGACTTTATGGTAATCATAGACTTTGATGCAGCTTAATATTCTTAGTATTTTTATTTACGTGTTCCTGCATTATTTAAAACAACTCAATATAGTTTACATCAGAAACAGTCCTGCAGTATTAAATGTGTTGTTCCAGCCGAGGCAGCGAGACAGAGGTATGCCAACTGTCCGCCGGTAGAGCGCGCCATGGAGGGAACCCATGTCATCAGCCTGCCCCTACAGAATGTCACACCACTCCTGGAGACTGTCATGCGTCACGTGTCCGGTCGAATCTGTGACACACGTCACCAGATCGTCGGACTTCAAGGCTTGCCGGCTCAGCTCGCTTCCCGTGTGCTGGAACATCTCGTCAAGGAGAGGCTGCTGTATCCGAGGACACTGCAACCATTCATCTCCAGGTGGGTACTTTGCCCTGGTGGGTACTTTGCCCTAGTGGGTACTTCACCCTGGTGGGTAGTTGGGGACGGATCACTGTATTACTTTCATGTTCACTACATATGAATCAAGGGCCAGTGATTTTGAGACGGCTACATTGCCCTGGTGGTACTTTGTCATGGTGGGTACTTTACCCTGGTGGGTACTGTGTCTTTGTAGGTACTTTAGCATGGTGGGTACTTTGTCTTGGTGGGTACTTTACCCTGGTGGATATTTCATCTTGGTGGGTACTTTACCATGGTGGGTACTTTGTCTTGATGGATACTTTGTTCTGTTATGGGTACTTTGCCCTTATGAATATTCTGCCTCGGTGGGTACTTTGCCATGATGGGTACTTTGCCCTTTTTGGTGCTTTGCCCTGGTGGGTACTTTCCACTGGTTGGTACTTTGCCCTGGTGGGTACTTTGCCCTGGTTACTAACTTATCAAAAAAACAGTTATGTGTGATCTTTGTATATATGGGAGCTATATATGTTGGAATTCCCATTTTCATATGGTGATGATTCACATGTGCAACATTTAATTATAATGTTACATTTCATCTGATGTCATAACTAATTAATCAGTTGGAAATCTCAAATGCTGAAATGTCAACTTCTAAGCTTCAAAGCCCTCCCTCCCCCCTCTCAGTGGGTTTATGTCTCCCAAATCTCTGTCTCCCTCCCACCCTCTCGCCCTCGCTTCCCCTATTTATCTTTCTGCCTGTCTCTCCATCTCACTCTCCCTTTTGTTACGTATATCCCTCTCAACCCCTTAGGATGATGAAGAATATGTGGTATTTTAAAAGGTATATTTTGAATGGCTACAAAAAAAGGTGTTTTTTGTTTTCTTTGCAGTCATCTTCACAGCATCAATCTGGACTGTTACCCCTACAACACAAACGAGTTGTTGGCGGCCCTAAGGTGTGTCTACGACTAGCTCAACATCTGGTAGAACAGCGTCTGCCTGCTGCATCAGTGCTTGTCACACGCACTGCTTTTCCACTGGTCCATAGCATTTTAAC
The DNA here is from genome assembly GCA_009193005.1 of Lamellibrachia luymesi. Classification (NCBI taxonomy): domain Eukaryota; kingdom Metazoa; phylum Annelida; class Polychaeta; order Sabellida; family Siboglinidae; genus Lamellibrachia; species Lamellibrachia luymesi. The sequence goes on along the minus strand of SDWI01000650.1, from coordinate 283,569 downwards.
AATAAGTTATCTATTGCGCACCTGCGCCCCACAGACTTTATGGGTAAACATCTTACAGCTGAGGGATTCTCTTGGTAAGCCATTAGGTTTTACTGTTTTCAACTCAACATCTTCTTTGTGCTTTTATAATAACATATTTAGACTAGTACACTTACCATATTTGATAGAAGTGATATTTTGTAAGGGGCTATCCACGCTATTTGTTGACTGTTTTAGACACCCCTACCCCCTTGTCACGCTTCGTAACACTGGTCTTTACATCCCCACTAAAACTAAGTTTGTTTTGAAAAAGACACCCTCCCACTTTTTCGCGCGGCTTTACATACCTCATTGATGCAAGGTAGAGTCCACATTCCGTTTCCGTTTGAATTCAGTTGATATATACCCCAAAACTGGCATAGCAATCACTGCTATCACTCTGATATCTACAACTAGACGAACAAAAAACCTGTTTTCATAACGAACTTAACGATCGCCAAGACATCCCCACCCCCATGTAGCGCTCCATAACACTTATCCGGACACCCCCTGAGCGTGACATACTTTATAGATGGCCCCTAGTTGTTCATGGTTCACAGTATCATAATGCTAAGAACATCCAGGCTATCACTTTGAATAGTTTTAGTACATTGAAATGAGCTGTTTCTTGTCTTGTTTGTGCAGGCACCACACAAATCTGATGTCACTGAGTTTGTGCAATAGTCCCTTGATAACTGACAAAGGCCTTCAGCCACTCACTGGTAAGTTATTGGTTACTTTGTAACATAGAGGGGCCTTCAACAGCTCATTGGTATGTTATTGGTTACTTTGTAACAGACAGATGGAGGGAGGGGCCTTACTGGTTACTCTGTAACACATAGAGACCTCCAGTCACTCACTGGTAAGTTATTGGTTACTATATAACAGAGAGAGGCCTTCAGCCATTTGCTGGTAAGTTATTAGTTATTGTGTAACAGAGAGGGGCCTTTAGTCGCTCACTGGTAAGTTATTAGTTATTGTTTAACAGAGCGGGGCCTTTAGTCGCTCACTGGTAAGTTATTAGTTATTGTGTAACAGAGAGGGGCCTTTAGTCACTCACTGGTAAGTTATTAGTTATTGTGTAACAGAGAGGGGCCTTTAGTCATTCACTGGTAAGCTATTAGTTACTGTGTAGCAGAGAGAGAGGTTATCAGCCACTAACTGATAAGTTATTAGTTACTTCAGCCACTCACTGGTAAGTTATTAGTTACTATGTAATAGAGAGAGGCTTTCAGCTACTCACTGGAAAGTATTGGTTACTGTGTAAGAGAGTGGCCTTCAGCCACTTGATGGTAAGTTATTAGTTACTCTGTAACACAGAAAGGCCTTCAGCCACTTGATGGTAAGTTATTAGTTACTCTGTAACACAGAAAGGCCTTCAGCCACTTGATGGTAAGTTATTAGTTGCTCTGTAACAGACATGGACCATTCAGCCACTAACTGGTAAGTTACCAGTAATTTTGTAACATAGTTAGTTTTACACAGTTAGTCACTGGGTGTCAGACATTTCATCTGGTCACCTGTATTGCTGTCACTCTGTACGAAAGACAGCTGCATGGACTGTCTTGTGGTTACAGCTCTAAAACGACTGCGTTTACTGAATCTTGGAGGATGTCAACAACTGACGAATAACTGCCTCACGGTGATAACAGGTGTGTGGTCCAAGTGATAACAGGTGTGTGATACCAGTGATAACAGGTGTGTGGTACCAATGATAACAGGTGTGTGGTACCAGTAGAGCCTCAACTGGTGTGTAGTGTTACTTTATCCTGATTATGGTTATGCATTGAAATATTTGTGATTATACCAGTACTTGTCAACATTTAAGCTACCAAATGTTATTCATTTACTGGAATCAATACAGTTTTTGCATTTGGACATGATTCAACATGTTTGCACCTATGGTTCAACATATGTATAAGTGGGTAAAGTTTTATGCCTTGTTGGTGTATATTTGACTTGTTCTTGCTTTAGTTAAAAACGTCTTAATTTTTGCTTCAACACAGGTTTAGATCTGAGTGATTGGACTTTTCTTGTATGACAGTCCTTTTGTCAAATCATTGTATCATTTGTTATTTTCAGTACCCAACAACACACACCATACACCACATACACCACACACAATACACCACATACACCACACATCACACACACCATACACTGCACAAACCACACTCACCATGCACCACACACACCATACACCACCCACACCATACACCACCCACACCACATACCATACCCCATACACACCATACTCCACGCATCACACTCACAATATGCCGTGCACATCATACACCACACACACCACACACCATACACAAAACACACCATACACCACACACATTGTACACCACGCACACCATATGTCATGCACACCACACACACAATACACCACACACACTATACACCACACACACCACATATGTTAACAGGTGTGCATGATCACACACAGACACTCGCCAGTAAACAGAGTCATGCATGCATGTACCCATGCACTGCCTACAATATATAATGTTTTATTATAAATGCATCAATGTAATGTAACTTAATATGCACACACGTGCATGCACGCATGCACACACACACGCATGCATGCACATACACACACGCATGCACGCACACATAAACTGCCTCCAATACATAATGTTTCATGTGAAAATGTATTAATTTTGACAGACAAAACTCGAATGAAAGAACAAGTGAATTTGTAGAGTTGCCTGCGATGACCACCCTCTGTCTAGAGGACACGGGGGTGACCAACGAGGGGGTGATTACCTCAATCCCGGGGTGCAGACAGCTGCAACGACTTGACCTGAGTCGCACCAAGGTCAACCAACAGATCTTCCAAGCATTACAAGGTCAGTCCAGCAATGTCCGCTAAGTGTCCAGTCTGCGGCAGCAGTTTGACCATCCATTCTGTGTTGAAGCTGTGTTCACACATTGTCAGAAGTGATAATGTTTATGATTGGTGTTTATACAGTCACATCTCGTTTTATCCGATCTTTGATAATCCGTTTTCTTCGATATTTTAGTTGTGTCAGTGTAAACTTGAAAATATTCTCAATATAAAAACGGGACTTTAAATTAAAAACTGAAGGACTGGGTTTTGATCCTTGGCCAATTTCATTAAGTACTGATTACTTAAAGTGAAACAAAAATCATGGTTTTCGGCCTATGCACCTATAACAGTTTCTAAAACGTACCCATTTGTAACTACAATTAAGAATATCACGCCAGTGGTTTACTAGGAAAACCTTGTGGTACACACATCATCATAATGTCATGGGCCGCGTCATACTGTTAGATAAACCTATGTTACGAGTGTGGTATTCTAGCAATATTCATTTGCCAAATGAAAGCATATTTATATACATTTATTCCTATGCTTGCCAGTAGGTTATAGCCATACTGTTTGCTTCCAAATTCAACATATTTTGGCCATTGTTTACTAAACTAATCCTCTATCTGGCAAAATAACACATTTGTTTGAGACTGCGTTGGTTCTGTGTATGCCGGCCTCCCTTAATCCGTAGTCTAGGTTACCCTGGTTTCATAGAAATACGCGTGCGCTTATCAGTTGCGCTGGTTAACATGTCAGCCCTTGGTCATTCGGAGAAATGACTGGAATCTCCCACTTTTAGAACACATTTTGAGTAAACCACTGGCGTGATATTCTTGATTTTAGTTGCACATAGTTAGTTTTTTGTTATTGATTGGTACTGTGCTATAGACATTGATAGAATTATGTGAATAAATAGCTTTTGTGCATTAATTACAACATGGCTGTATACTTCACAGAACAGTTGAGCTGGTATTTAAATGAATAGCTTTATTAGGGGAGCAGTTTCAACTTCTTTCATCCTATCAGATACCATGCTATGTAAAAAAACGGCACCTTCTATAAAGGATATGTAAAGAAATGAAAGATATTTTTATTGCATTTATCAGGCTTGAAGAAATCTCCTGTATATTTTCTGTAGCCTGATTAACCTAATTAATGATAGTTCATGTTTGTTTCAGTTCTTCCCAACCTGAAGTTTCTGGGGCTGGAACAGACGAAGGTAATCATTGTGGCAGATAGGGAGGACAAAACCACGGGAATCAAAAGAGAAACAATTGAAGGATGCGAGTCTGGATTATTTGTTGTAATTTTGATTAGGGAAATTGATAATTTGGTCAGTGAAAATTACATTTTAGTCGGAAAAATTATGTTTTGGTCACGGAAAATTACATATTGATCAGGGAAAATTATGTTTTGGTCACGGAAATTACATTGTGGTCAGGAAAAAGTTGTTTACGTTAGTTGCCTGTATGAACCCTGAATGTCACTTAACTGGACACACTGTTTATAGTTGAGCAGTCTGGAGGGAGTCCAGCATCTGACCACACTTGAGGTGCTCAACGTCAGCGGCACACAGGTGGACACTGCGTCGATGTCATGTCTGTCTCATGTCACCTCCCTTATTGCACTCAACATTGCCAACTCGCAAAATGTCGACGGTGACGCGGCGTTAGAACAACTGTCAGGTGAGTGTCGGAAGATTCTCCAGGGTCCAGCGATCTCACCAAACATGATTATGCCAACATAAATATGCTCAGCTACTATATAAGTGCGTCATTTTAATTCAGTCTAATCTATTGCAATGTTTCATTTAAGTATTTTTATTGGTCTTGTTAAGAAGTGTTGGAAGCCTGTGTGGTATCAGCTTGTGTGTGGAGAGAACAGCTGGATTCACAGAATCTGTTGGGCATAGCAGGATGACAGATGAAGGATGGTTGAAGAGCGAGAAGAGTTTGTAATGGCATCTGAAATTAAAGTTATTTGGGCACAGACTGATGGGTGGGATGTGTCCAGAGAATGGTTGACAAGAGAATGGTTGACAAGAGATAGCCAAAAGGTAGCATTAAAAGCAGAAGACGGTGCACGTGATAGATGATGATGTCATGTGATATGCGCCGAGCTGGCTGCATGCAAACAGTTGTCGACATTTTGCCTCATTTTTATATGTTTTATTTATTCTACCACACCGAGTTTTACTGTGTACGTTNATAGGAGGAGACAAGGAAGGCCAGGATTAAAATCATTGGACTGCATTAAGATAGATCTGGAACAGGCAGGAATGGAGAGAATGGTAGAAAAGTGAGAGATGTGGTGACAAGTCATTGTGAAGTCAGAGAACAGGTTCTGTCCCCAATCCCACCGGTAAAGAAGACGAAGACATAAGCTGATAAATGTCCATAATTCATTATGAGGTGTCCCAGAACTAGGCCTGTCTACAAAATGTCATACATTATATCAGAACTTGTTAACCCTCTTAATTGTATTAGTAGTATTTACTGTAGCAAGAATACAGTTGGCACTCAAGTGTTGCAGTTATAATCTTCTGTGAGCAGATATGTGCAGCTAGCATCATGGCTATCTGTAGGTGCCTTGGTCATTTCTAGTTGTTATGGACACGTGCAGTACGGTCCACTGCAGGGATCATCTGTGTTTCAGCACTGAGGCTTCAAAGTCTGCAGCTGCCCAGTCGCCTCAGTACCACAAACCATGGCATGTCATTTATCACAGGTCAGTAAGCAAAATAAAAAAATTAACACATTTTGTGTAATTAGAAAATAAAGTGTTCTTATGCTACATACTTCTCGCACTAAAATCAGCAAACAAGCTTTCTCTTGTGCAGCTCCAAGGGCACGGAGCCAACTGCCCATTGCTGTACGCCAATACAACAGAGTCGGGCAGTTCAAGGTGGCGCTCAAGATACAACTCTTTCAGAATTAGTTTAAGCTAATAAAATAGACTTAATACAATTAATGTTGTTTATCATTGTGATCTTAATTAATTAGTCATGTGTTAAAATTTTTTTACTATTTACATAAACAGAACACTACTGTGTTTTACTTATAGTGATAATTGCAGATATTGAAAATTGTTAGATGCAAACTTTTTATAATAATGATTTAATGCATATACCATTGTACAACAATTCTTTATATGGGGTGTTAGAATTAAGTGGAGTAGGAAGGCTCTAATTAAGAACATAAACATTGACTTTTCTATCGTAATAAATAAACATTTAAATTAGAACAGTCATGCAAACAAAATAGCTAATAAATCAGAAAAACAAATGAAATTTTAAATAAACTTAAACTTTTTTACCACATGTATTATCTATAAATAGTATAATGTACAATTCTCTAATGCTTCTTTCAACACATAAGTTATGGTATATTATCATGGGCACATCAAGTTCATCGGATTTTCAAACTCAGAGAAAGCCTAATTTTGTTGCTCATCTCTTGCTACACGAACCAAACTTGTCCCACAATTCCCCATATGCACATGTGCAGTAGTGTCAACAGTCAAATGCCGAACAGAAGAATTGTTGAATTTATGAAATGTGTTGCAGTGAATCCTTTGTTTAAATATCATGTGCTGATGCATTAACTAACTGTAGTGAATGGATCTCCTTGCCGTTTAGGCGATGCCATCAAAATTACGAATAGTTCCTTTATGTAGTTGTGAATATACTAGTTTGATTTAACTGTCTACCAGCCCATTGAATGTATGCTTCTCTGGTACCCACTTCATATTTGTTGCATTTGTTTGACTTATGTTGCATACCATGTTGATAAGGAAATAAATATACCGTATTCAACTTAATTAGCAAATTGGACCATGGAAAAATGTCAAGGAATCTGTTCTTATAATCATACACAAAAATTTGTTTCTCTAATCAATAAGGTAACTGTTTACCACTAGTGGTGTCATTTGGTGACTAGTGTAGGACAACTGAAAAAACGTGCCAACTGTTTAATACTTTTCAGTTGTTCCACACTAGTCAAATTACAATAATTATGGATCCTGCTGATTAAAAAGGGGGTGTACGCTAATTAGGGCATGTATGCTTAATAGGTCGAATACGGTACTTTGCTTGACTTTGTTCATGTGACTGTCACCTGGTGTTGCAGCCATGCCTTTGCACACCCTTGATCTCACCAACTACATCAATGTTGGAGACACTGGCATTGAACAGGTGGGCAGAATACACAGGTGAGACAGTCAACGTCAGATGTAGTTCTATACTATTACTTACCCTCTTCACGCCCAGGAGTGGCACATAAGGCTCGCACAAGATCTTGCGAGTTCCCTCTATCTTGGGCTTTCCTTGCCGCTGTCCCCCAATTCAGCCCAGCAGCCTTCAGTTCTTCTGTGGTTCATCTCCCTGTTGATTTTGGGATGCTTCCTTTCCTCTTCCCCATGTATTGATAATTAAAGTTTTGTTAAAGATATATTGATATTCTCACCAACTGGTAGCCCATGTACTAAGGTACCACTATTTGATAATCCATGTTCTGATATCACACCTTATGATAAATCATTTATGTATTGATATCTCATTGTTGGGAAACCACGTGCTCATTTCATCAAACATTGAGATATGTGATGTAGATAATAATAATATTTCTATACCACCTAAATCCCCAGGGACATGAGCTGAAAGGCACAAAAAACCAGAATCATTAAGCACGATATCATGAACACAGACGCGCAAATCATCATCACAGTGAAGGACTTAGGGTGGAAATGCAATTTTGAATATATACGTCTTGAGATTTTTGCGGAAGGTTTCTATAGTTTCAGAAGATTTTAAGGTGATGGGGAGTTAGTTCAGATTTTTGGTGTAGCCACAGAGAAAGCGAATGATATCATGAACAGGAAAGTGCAAGAGTCATCACCTGAGTGAGGATATCATTCACTGATATCTCATATGATTGATTTGTCTCCTCAGTCTGCAGCGGTTGATTCTAAGCAACACAAAGGTGACAGACGTTGGCATGGCAACACTAATTGGGCTCAAAAACCTGCAAGAACTCGTCCTGAACCGGACATCCATAACAGACACTGGTGCTGCCTTCATTGGCGGTGAGCTTTTACATGCAGTATTTATCTTTTTTATTATTTTATTATAATAATTTATTTTTCTTGGCAATCAACAGATTGAATAAAAGTACAATAGTTCCTCCCACTAATATTTATATGAATTTATATAAAAAATTATATCATAAAACTGATTTGCTCATAAAATATTGATATATTATTTGAATGCAAAATATGGTAAAGAACACTGCTATTATAATAATGAGTCTTCTTAATTAACAAGTGATATGCCATTCATATTTTATATGATTGTTAGCAAAGTTATGATTCATTAAAGGAACCCATGTAAATTTATCCAAATTGTGTGCTCTACAGAGTTGACCTAAATAGTCTTGTCTCAAAGCATTGGTGTAGTTTAAATAAGGTTTTTTGTTTGCGAACAATGCCAAGCCAAATCTGGAATTACATGAAAAGTTGGAGTGCAGCTTTAGATAAAAGTGCAGCGTTAAATTCAATATTTACAATAGTTAGTATTCCACACATTCTGGTGCTATCAGAGGCTCAATGATTACTGAACATCTACGATCATTTGTGCCTTCATTGATAATGTACCTTTCTGTGTTTCAGCATTTACAAACCTGAAAGAGTTAAGTTTATCTGAGACATGGTATGTACCTCTTTACATAACAAATGGTTGTATTGTTAACTTGTTTGCACTAAGCTGCAGTTACAAATTGTTTACACATAGTATACATTTAAATGTGTTGCATGAATGCTAAAAATTAATGATTGTTATATGCATTAGATACAGTTTGTGGAATCTGTCACAATTTGAACTGGTGTTATGACGCAGTAGCAATTGGGAGGACCAGTAGCGCAACGGTTAGAACGCCAGACTTTGGCAAGAGGACCGGTAGCGCAATGGTTAGAACGCCAGACTCCGGCAAGAGGACCAGTAGCGCAACGGTTAGAACGCCAGACTCCGGCAAGAGGACCAGTAGAGCAACGGTTAGAACGCCAGACTTTGGCAAGAGGACCAGTAGCTCAACAGTTAGAACGCCAGACTTTGGCAAGAGGACCAGTAGCGCAACGGTTAGAACGCCAGACTTTGGCAAGAGGACCGGTAGCGCTATGGTTAGAACGCCAGACTTTGGCAAGAGGACCAGTAGCGCAACGGTTAAAACGCCAGACTTTGGCAAGAGGACCGGTAGCGCTATGGTTAGAACGCCAGACTTTGGCAAGAGGACCAGTAGTGCAACGGTTAAAACGCCAGACTTTGGCAAGAGGACCAGTAGCGCAATGGTTAGAACGCCAGACTTTGGCAAGAGGACCGGTAGCGCTATGGTTAGAATGCCAGACTTTGGCAAGAGGACCAGTAGCACAACGGTTAGAACGCCAGACTCCGGCAAGAGGACCAGTAGCGCCACGGTTAGAAAGCCAGACTCCGGCAAGAGGACCAGTAGCGCAACGGTTAGAATGCCAGACTCCGGCAAGAGGACCAGTAGCGCAACGGTTAGAATGCCAGACTCCGGCAAGAGGACCAGTAGCGCAATGGTTAGAACGCCAAACTCCGACAAGAGGACCAGTAGCGCAACGGTTAGAACACCAGACTCCGTCAAGAGGACCTGTAGCACAATGGTTAGAACACCAGACTCCGTCAAGCTGACCTGTAGCACAACGGTTAGAACGCCAGACTCCGTCAAGAGGACCTGTAGCACAATGGTTAAAACACCAGACTCCGTCAAGAGGACCTGTAGCACAATGGTTAGAACGCCAGACTCCGTCAAGAGGACCTGAACAAAGTCTTTGCACAATGATTGTAGTGTGGTTGAATGCTTCCCAGAGAAGTTGAGATGGTTTTGGAATGAACAGGTGAAGTGTAAGGCGTTTTGTCTTTCAGAAGAGACACTAAAAGTCGTTAGTCCCTAATAGTCTATCTGGTGTCTATGCCAAGGGAAGTAAAAGATCCAACACGGGACAAATAATATATGTAACCTGTTATGGACTCGTTACACTAGCGCCATGAGTGCCTTTTGTTGCTTGGTACTGGCAATATGTGTAAGACGTCTATATTATATTATATTTTTTGGTGTAAGTTTTCATATATGTTGGTTGGTGTTTGCCTGGTTGTCTTTCTAATGAGTGTGTTTCTCTCTCTCTCTCTCTCTGTTGCAGTATCTCAAATCAGTTCCTCAAGTCTGGTGCTCTTAACAAGTGTATTTTTCTGGCAAAACTGAACTTGTGTAAGACCAACATATCTGACAAAGGTGAGTAACAGCAACTAGATAAAACAGCTGTTGGTAGATAATACATAACTACTGCTAGATGGGTGTTTTCTCATGCAGTATACCCTTATTATCGAATAATTTAATTTAATTTCTGTCATACAGTGTACCCTTATTATCGAAAATTTAATTTAATTTCTGTCATACAGTGTACCCTTATTATCGAATAATTTAATTTCTGTCATACAGTGTACCCTTATTATCGAATAATTTAAAACTAAAAATATCCTAAAATTAGAATACAGATATTTAAACTTGGACTTCATACATGTTGGTCTACTGTTGGTAGTTTTAGCCTATTTCATGGAGGCAGTGATTGCAAATCTGCAAAACAATGGCGCCATCTAGTGAACAGCTGCAGTGCAATGGCACCACCTAGCGAGTGTCAACGTGATAATATTCCCATAGTGGGCACCTGTCTATTACAGACATATTGCAGTCTCAATGATGTCCGATACGAGCAGGTTTTACTGTATTATACTTGCTGTAGATGTGTACTTAAAGTGTAACTGATGATTCAACTTGTAGATTAACTTTAGGCAGAATTTAGCAAGTTTGTTTGTTTATTGAGATGATACGCTCGTCGCTCGACCAAAATGCTTATTAGCAGTTTAGAAATAGTGGCATTCATAATGAAGTTATCCAATGATCAACGAATTAGCTAACTATAGTAGGTGCATAGATGTGGAATTACATATATTTCTCTGAGCCTAATGATATCTCACACATGTCTGGGCAACAGTCATTAAAACAATGGGTTTATGTTTCCCTTAAATATTCATTATGGAATAAAAAATGCAATCAAATTTGATCATTAAACGTTGGATAGGAGGTGTTATTGAATTAATGTTCATTTCAACAATAGACAAACGTAATGTCATCACTACCAGACTTGTTGGCAAGTCATTGACCTGCAAGTCAAGTCTCAAGTCAATGACCTCAAAATCAAGTCTTGAGGCATTTTTGTGAATTCCAAGTTAGTCAAAATGGGCGACTCGAATCAGCCTCAAATCACCACCAATAGCCATGATAGTTGTTGTTTTTCTGCATTAATTTTTAACATAACATTTATGCTAATGCTGCCCCATCACAACATTATCCAGTTATAACAAGTACTTAATAATAATTATTGTATTCATTGCGACCGGTTTGTGTACGTTGCGAGCCACTTTGTAGCAAGTCACACACTGGCAAGTCAGCCAAGTCAGTGACCTACAAGTCAAGTCTTGAGTCATTTCTCTGAATTCCAAGTCAAGTCAAAATGGGCGATTTGAGTCTGACTCGAGTCAGCCCCTTCAACTCAAGTCAACAAGTCGGACCACTGCACTACGTTACATAACTATAAGATTGTCGAAAAAGGGCAAGAAGAAATGTAATATTTGTGTGTTTATTTAAACAGATACAAATCATATATAAACAAACCCATCATATGTACTTTTAATGTTTTATGTATTCTCGCATAATTATAGTAGGGTGATCTTTTTCAACAGATTTGGACATGTATGTACCTCAAAGCAACACTTTTATGAATAATAAGAACAAGAAAGTTTATTTTTTTTAAATACAAATAAACATTGAGTGATAAAAACAAAATATGCATTAATATGTTCACATGGAAAAATACGAACACAATATAACTTAGTAAGGGGTCAGTGACTCCCATAAAGACTTTGTAGTCGCTCCCATAGGAGCCACTAATGAAATATAATTAACTAACTCATTTATACAAAAGGTTATGACAGTGCGTGTGTGCAGAAGGAGAAAAAAATATTGAAATGAACGTATGCCTTGTGTCTTTAAAGGTAATTACTTTGGATTCTACATATTTTGGTCATCAGTGTAGCTTTAACATTGTTTCAGGCATCACGCGTGTGCGGTTACCCAGTCTGACTCTGTTGAACGTGGACTGTACACGGGTGCGCTCAGCCACAGTCGAGATGCTGCCAGGCTGCCCACGGCTACAGAGGGTCTACTGGAAACAACTGCTCGACCCAGGCAACAGTGATGACAGCTCATGATGACGCATCACATGATCACATATCACCCGGTACAATGACATGGACCTGTAGGGTGTATTCGAACCTCTTTTCTTGTTGGTTCCAAACACCACATCCTGTGAGATTCCTGATCATGGATGTTATGTATAGCAAAAACAGTCATAGTTGTTTACCATGTCAATTAACAGTTATGCAACTTATGATGGTGTAACAACTGTAGTTAATCTACGATTTTGAATGTTTTATTGCAACTGCATGCATAAGATAAGGGAAAATACCTATACATGTGTGCATGAATTAATTAATCTGCAACATTATATTCAAGAATGTGATATTAGACAAATTATTACTAATCCAATCAAGATCAGTAAAGCCATTCACCGCGATCTGATTTAGCAAGTTTCTAAGCCATGGTTTGTGGCATAACCTCACAGATTGAACATTGGCATCGATGTGAAGTTAAACTTTCTTACGTTCCGACAAATATTCCTTGTTTTTCTGAGTCATCCAATAACTCTAATTATTGTTTTTATTGCTGATTTGTTTGTGTGGAAACGTTGATGACATAAATTATTTTCTCAGGTTCAGTTATTGTTTTGATTGGATATGATCAAATTATTTCTTGAGTACATGTTTTGTATTAATGGGAAGCAGTTTCTTTAAATTACCGTTAATGTTATCTAGTCATTTCCATTTGTCTCTCTTCATCACTGTGGCAGACAGTTAGAGATTTGCAGTTAAAAATTAGTTATGTGCCAAAGACACTGACAATGGAAACATTCTTTGAAACCGATTAAACACTTTGAATGGAGGCAAGGCCTATAGTTGGATTACGTGTTCATTTTCTCCTCAATATTGTAACAATCCCTTTATCGTGGATCCCACTATGATGTGTTCCTCGCACTGAAGATATGGCATGCGGTTGATTCAACGTATGGCAGCGGAACTCTGTGTAATGGAGACAAGATTACACGCACTTCCTGTCTGACCATCCTCACAAGCCACTGGTGGTAGTGATTACTACTACTTTGCCCCTGGCATATCCTACACAATGTCTCCAAGTCCCACTTGCTCTTTAGGTCGGACTTACTTTCAAGAACAAGGTGTGCGCCCAACGTCAAAGAACACTTCAAGGAAATTCCCTGTCATTACCCGTCCGACCAACGACGACCGGTTCACAAAAGAAAAAAATGGATGCAGATAAGATCATTGGTTAACCCAGCAACTGAGAAATACACGTCTCTGCCAGAGACACTGATGTACTTGGAAGCCCTTGGCTGTGTCTGACCAGTCTAGTATATATGTTACAGTCAATCTGCATAACCAGTCATTTCACGTAATGACTAACATGTTTAGGCATTACGCGAAATGACTGTTTCACTCAGGCATTTCACGAAATGACTGAAAATTTCAGTCATTACGCAAAATGACTGGAAAAGAGGTGCAGTCATTTTGTGTAATGACTTAAACAGTATTTCTCCTGGTTAATGACAAGTGGTGTGGGCAAACTTGTTGTTTTTTCATCTAAATAGCCATATATTTTCAGAAACTGCCACCTAGCAGCTATCTATTTCTTATACTCAAAAATATTTTTTTTATTGTGATGAAATTATGATTTAAAATTATTGCTCAGGTTCACTTTTGATCTTATGGAACACCACGAATTGAAATTATTCCACATGATTGAAAGCACTTATCATCAAATTAATGCTTTTATTACGAGGTGCAATGCCCCAGTCCCCATAGGTGCGCTTTGTGCCATTATACCCAGAGGAAACACTGTGTAGTATCAATTACAATTTGTCTTCTATTGTGTATCTTAAATTAAATGTTAGAAATGTTATATACGTACTTGAGACACAACAACACTGTCTTATTGAACAACATATAACTTTATTATGATTCTACAATTTGTAATAGTTTACTGTATCATTGATAATTATATAAATGTGCAACATTTCCACAATATATGTCAAACAAATTATATAATATGCCATATTCTCATAATTATATGTATGGATATGGATGAGATCGTATACCCCGAGGTAGTTGTTTTTAAGCCAAGAATGTTAAATTCATAATATAATCACCTGCTGCTCGCTGCGAGGTTGTATGATACAAAACTTTTTGAGATGGAACTGATAAAAAAGATCCACTTGAAATGTGACTGTGGGGATGATTGCATGTCGATAAGATCCACCTGACTATGAGAGATCCACCTGACTAGGATTGGCTTCACAACAACCGCTTTGGTCATTGGTCTCTTTCATTTCTGCTGACACCGAACAGAATGATTTGAACAGCTCTACTGCTTCCCTGGTGATGTTGGCATACTTGGTACCGAAATATTTCATCATTCTGTCTCGACCACCATGGCCAGTAGCCACGTGTGCTCTTTGGATGACGTCATAGGTGTTCTTAACGCACACATGATATATTGGCTCTTCTTGTTCTGTTTTTCGTTTATTTATCAACTTCTCGATGTCACCGCATTGAAGAATTTGATACCTGCGAAACATAGGAACAAATTTTAATAATTATGCAATTTTAATTATAAACTACCTAAACCAAAATTGTGAGAAGGAAATATATATATTGTAATATATTGTAATTGTAATATACTCATAATCATGGTGTTTATCAATGTGTATTTTATAATAAACTTAGCAATTGGTTTAACTTCCCTTTTAAATTAATTTGTTTGTAAGGCTTAATGTGCAAAATAATGAAAGGACATTGACTTTTGTGAGACAGTATTGACAGCTTTCATTTGTGCTCACCTGTGCGATTGATGGCTAACTGAAGTAAGACCCTTTCATTGGGGACATTGCACAAAGAAAGGAATAATTTAACAGAGAAAGGATTAAGGCTTGAATTGGTATCCAATACAACTGTGGTGGATATTAACTCAGGGCTTCTGACTGAGAAAATCTTTGAAGGGAATTACCTATGTGGCTTTAATGTGCACATCAATGAATGAAAGTGTGACATTTCACCATTACCAAATCAAAATGAAACCACATCATGTTATTCAAGCCACCGACATTGCATTTGTCTGATATTAAGCTTCTTGAACAATCTGGCCTGGGGCTGTGGAGTAATTTCTATGACATAATCCTAGTATGATGTCATTACTACATAATTACATGTTAGCTATGGTGCATTTGGAAGAGTATTCAACTATCTTTCCACCCATACCTCATTTATTATAGGTTGGAATATTTGCATTGATTAAATAGACTACTATCTACCACTCAAATTGTGAAATGTCTGGTAAATTTCTCACACTTAAAACCCCAAAAAAAATTTCATCACAAGAAACTGCAAATACAAATTGGTACTTGCTGAGTATGTAGTATCCATGGCATGACTTCGAAGATTCATCAGTTGCCGCAAGCTTGAGTTGTTCTATAGTATTGAAATATTCCACTTTGGGAATTAGATGTTTTTGACATATTTGAAACCTTTTGTAGAGTTTTTCCTTAAATTGTACTTCGTCATTATCCTGTGCCATTGTTGTAGCTGTGCCAAGAGGCAAGTGATTAACACCTACTGATTGTGTTCTTTTTATGGGGACAGGCAATGCACAATGGCCAATTAATACAGTCACTATTAGGCAATTAGCATTCCCAGTTGGAGAATGGTTGGGTCATCCATTACCTGTCCATCAAATCAGAGAACACCAGTGAGATAGCTGTCAATCACACTGTCAGGGGATAGGGTCTTGTACCCAGAGTGGGATTGTACCCAGAGAGGGATAAATTATTAACAAAATGTTGCCATTTGCAAATATATATTTATTAATTTTGTTTATTTAAGTAATGTGAATGTCTGAAGAATTATGAAAGCTGACATTAATGCACAATTAACATTGCAACAATATATAATGACAAAGGAACACAAATTGTTATTACACAGTATGACTGAAATGGTCACCAGTCAAACTGTGTAATAACAGTGCCTTATTACGCAGATTGACTGTAACATATATACAATGTCAGGCTCATTCTCAGGGTTTCGAAAATGGGGTTTTGAGCATACACAAAAAGCCAGGGATTTCTGAGATGATTTGAAAAAAAATGTATAGTTAAAAAAATTCTTTCAAACGGGGGGTCGTTCGAACCCCCCAAAGACGTATATATGTTGGGAAAGTGGACACCCATTTTCATAGTTTGGATCCCTCCATGTTGGGTCAATTGAATATTCTATGACACTTAGCAACACTAAGCATCTGCTTGACACAATCAAAAAGCAAAAGGGGGTCACTGTAGGCACAAATCTGTCCATTAATGACCACGTTAATCAAATTATCAACAAAGAGGACAAAAATCATTCTCAGAACTTTCCAGTTTCTAGACAAAGATACATTCGTGCCATTGTATAAAACTGTTGTGAGAATGCATCTTGATTACACCATGCCAGTATGGTACTCATACAAGACAGCAGCGTGGCACCCATACAAGACAGCAGCGTGGCACCCATGCAAGACAGCAGCGTGGCACCCATGCAAGACAGCAGCGTGGCACCCACGCAAGACAGCAGCGTGGCACCCATACATGACAGCAGCGTGGCACCCATGCAAGACAGCATCATGGCACTCAGTTGCAACGCTTTCGTAGCATGGGTGACTAGGCTTGCACCCCCACGGCGAGATCCTAGACGCGCCATTGTGTGCAGTTGGTTGACGTTACGATTGGATAGGTGTTGCGATATGCATATGTTTTACAATTGGTGTCACAATATGTTTGTGTTGCAATGAATACGTGATACAATGTGTAGGCGTTTCGATGGGTTTGTGTTACTATTGGACAGGTGTTACAGTTGGTAGGTGTTACAGTTGGCAGGTGTTACAGTTGGCAGGTGTTACAGTTGGTAGGTGTTACAGTTGGTAGGTGTTACAGTTGGCAGGTGTTACAGTTGGCAGGTGTTACAGTTGGCAGGTGTTACAGTTGGCATGTGTTACAGTTGGTAGGTGTTACAGTTGGTAGGTGTTACAGTTGGTAGGTGTTGCAATAGGTAGGTGTTACATTTAACTCAGTCTCAAGTATGAAGTGGTTTTACTCCAAACAGCCCAATCTTGGTCTAACGCAGGAGTTTTGGTGGTTTGTGCGCATGCGCTGTGGGTGATACATACAACAACTAAACAACTAAACTCGTAACTTTAATGTTAGTCAAAATTGTTAAATTTTTTATTATGTTTAGTTGGGTGTATGGAAACTGTCGCTGTCGTGCCTCACACTTCATACACAGTTAACACACGCAGTAGGATAAGTTTGTGTTGCTGTGTATGTTTTATAGACAGTTTAGATGAGGAGGTGTGGTGAAAGGGAGAAACATAATTTAACTTATTTCCCGTGGCGCTTCGAGGAATTCAAATAAGTGTGTTTTGCTGAAATACGCCCACAATCTACTTCACAAAAAAAACACCAAACAGAAATTAAAATTTTAGTTATCTCCGTCACAAGTTCTTTTCACAGGGAGTAATCAAGCCATGGAATACCCTACCAAGCGACTTTGTCATTGCACTAACAGTAAACAATTTCAAAACAAAATATCAAAATTACTGTCATAACCACTGATGGGGGGGGGCTATATATACTCTATGAGCCAGTCGGCTCCCTGCCCCAAACCCGTTCAAGGTATGTTAAGGTATGTAGGCCTACATACAGTCAGTCATCGACCGTTCAGTATCGCCATTTAACTGTAATAAAAGAACACTAAACATCAAAGCTATACAACATGACGTATTCAGTACAACCCATAATGTCCCAGACCTAGGTACCACATTCGTGACAGACGACAGCGGACATATCTCAAACATACGTGTGTCGCGTCACGTGACCGGAGCCAAAACAGATCCGCTTGCCGGGAAGCTCGGAGCTGTTTCCGCTATCGCTATCTCGACGCCGACGTCGTAATTAGTGTATACATAATATATAGAGCCACCCGAAGCGAGACGAGATCCTAAAACGGGGACTGTTAGATTTGGCCGAAGATTTGTTGTGGTTAATTCGGTCGTTAGCCTACTTAGGCCTAGTTGTCACGACTTTGCGTTTTTTCTTCCAGATAACGTCGGGCGCGCAGGTTCAGCATTAGCGCGGCGAACTCAACTAGCACACATTATATGAATATGTAAATAAAAACGCGCGCGCATCCACACACACCCCCGCGCGTTCCAGACGCAGTTCAGTCATAAAAAAGATACACCGGACATCAGGCATATGATCACATGATTTATTACAAATGCTGCCTAACGAAAAATCGCCGGGTACAATACAAAAGTTACACTATAAATTGGTATGAGAAGCCCAAAACATGGTTGTGCTGGTAATGTGGATGGTTACCTCTATTCGTCTGGAATAGCGACAGAATAGTTATTTTAACACGCAGGAAAACGAATGAGTGAAACATTTAGCCGCCACTTATTTGCACAACCGGCATGGTAAACACGCACTTCCTGACATAGGTTAATATTGCGGTATAAAATGTTGCTACAAGTGCGGAATGGGGCGTTGTAATGTCGGTCGGTGAATCATTCCAGACCTGCAGGTGACGTAAGATAAGCAGTGTCTCCTCCGCACGGCATAAACGGCCGGCATTCAATCACTACAAACGAGTCGTGCACCTTTTCGTTTCGTTTCTCTGTTCTTTCATTACACACAAACTCGTGGCAGCTACGCACGCACGCACGTACGTACGCGCACACGCACGTATACACGCACTCACAAACGGCGGACACAACGTTGTCTTCGTGGGCATCGTGAACACCCCCCCCCCGACAACACAACAACTATACTGTATAATAAAACACAATCGGTGAACACATAGCATTCACTAAAACAGTAAAATATATACAATAACTAAACCTTCGTGAACAGTTTAACCAAGTCAGAAAAATATATTTGATATACATTTTCTTTTAGACACGACTATAAAGTGTATTCAGTACTACGTCATCCTGGCCTATAATTTATATGTACAAAAAGATTCACACCCTTCATCAAATGTTCCGCAATAAAAACACTTAGTGCACCCACAATCCTTCGTGATCCTCGGTACAATTGCGCCACCCAGCGGACGGGGCACACTGGTAAGTCGTTGCTGCATAGCCTACAGTGGAGGTAGTGTCTTGCGTGTCAAGTATTAAAACACTTTCAATAACAAGGCAACGTGTTGGCGAATACACTAAAACTGTGCGTCCAACCAAGAGTTTACGGACCACATCACCAGGTGGAGTACCTGGGTAACCCATTACCTGTAGCAAAACCACCGATATACCAACTGTTACCGACATACCAACCGTTAACATTTATGAAATTGGTTGGTCCATCTGGATCGTTCACAAATAAATGAACACAGATGGAATAACGCCACTGTTAATAACTGTGGACGAGTTATTCCACGGAAGTCATCCCAATTGGACAAAACCGCTACATGTTAATTTTTCGTCAATAAAAATCTTCAAAAATTATAATAATTTTCATACGTAAGCACCTACTAGTTGCTGTCATGCAACGTAACTTGTTGACATGCAAATAACGTATTTAGCTGCCTGCGCTCCAGTACGTTTTATGTTGCGCTACAACGTAACTTGTTGACATGCAAATAACGTATTTAGCTGCCTGCGCTCCAGTACGTTTCATGTTGCGCTACAACGTAATTTGCGAATAATGTCACAAAACCGGTGATATCGATACCCATGCACGTGTAACTTAGATGACTATGACACGGGTTCGTCCGCCGACTGTTATCTGTGTATATGATTTACAATGTCCGCACTATAGACAACGACCAGTCTTCGATAGTCAGTTGTTGCAAAGCGTTGCAATCAACGGTGCCGGTCGTCGGAGGAACAGCAAGCGTGTAGTCTGGAAGCTCTCCCAGTCTCTGGCGTGGGCGCTCTCGTGCATGCGTGCCAGTTGTTGTCGCCTTATACTGGCTGCACAACGTGCAAGTTTCAGTATCGACATGTCGTCGACGTTCATCTCAAAGTCGAACACGAAGACACGTTAACGCACCATGGACCGTGACGCAAAGGTTGGGCGAGGGCTTTCAAGCCTTGGCCTCTCTCCACGTATCACCTTAGAACATCTACACTCCTCGCCACTCATTCAGCACTGTCTACACAAAGCACACACGCATAGTCGTCTTTCATAGGCCTGTTGACGACACAACGGTTCACACAATCGTTCGGGCTCACTGACAGAGCAGAGCAGTCAGTAACCAGTTTAAGTGAATCGGATCGGTTCGTTCACTGTGAAAGGGATTTCTCGTTTAGAGGGGCTGTGTCAGGCTGACTTCTGTGGTCGTGTCGTCACATCCGTAGTCGCTCCCTGAAGAGACAAGGAATACACGTCAATCTTTGCGAGCGTAACAGATCGCACACAGTTTATTTTCTACGGTAGAAATACTGGACACTACATATAATACGTATTAACGTAGTATATGGAAGCCTACAAACTAGGATTGTTTCAAGAGAGAACAACACGACCAACAAGTGCAATTTTTAGCAGTCCACCGGACACATTTCCCCAGTAAAGAACCACGTCGAACTGTACACTGAAGTTATTAGACAGTGTGCTAGTCGAGAGACATCCACGTGTATGTCTTACCTTGCGTGTACGATACGTTTACAGACGTCAGTGGCAGAAACCATTTCCCACCACTTTCAGTTTCCGACTGCCATTCGTCCAACATCTGCAATAGAACGACGACATATTAATTAATTAATTAATATACATTCTGGAAGTGTCAATCCAAATACATGAATGTAAACTGTATTTTCCTTTTAAACATTTACTTATCTTACTTTTAGGCTACTGTACACGACCAGAACAAGACAACATCTAACACAATGTTTTCACCATTGCTCTAATAAATCCCTCAGCCAACGCCAGTATCAACTATTAGCAAACCAATTTTCATTGCTAAAAACTACTGATATGTGCAGTTTTGTTTCAAAAGGTAAGGGCCTAATGGAGAACAACTGCCAGAGAGACTTGTTTTGAGATCAATGTAAATCTACCGTAATTGTCTTTGAATGGATGGACGTTCCAGTATATTGGATCTTATTTAATTCATACTACATTTTTTTTGGAAATATTAGAAGAATTCAACCTACTTTATTGCGAGGTAAATAAGATTTTATGTGACAGTGACGTCACGAATCATGTCACGAGTGTGGATGACCTCTCACCTCTGGAATGCTGGTCCCGGTGAGGTGAGCGAGTCCACTGTCGACGCTGTGGCTATCGCTGCCTGCCGGACTGCCGCACAGGTCTGCAACAACACAACGGTGAATGAACGGCGAGAAACAGCAGTAAGCACAAGAGACAGTGTCGAGTTGAAAATAGTGGCGAGATACCTAGAAAACATTGTGATTCTCTAATACTCTTACCGTGCATACAGCGCCACCTGTTAATAACTATAGATATGTTAAACTATACCCACTCTTTGTAGAATATATACCTATTTGAGTGAAATTTCACAACATTAGTAGTTCAGGCAAGTCCCATGCTATAGGCTTAAACTTTCTGACGTGTTGAACAGGCATTAACAAATCTTTTTTTTCGCACGTAAACGTAGTTGCTTTAAGACCAGTTCATCTACGTATATGACAGTCTACACTAGAGAAGAAGCGAGGGTAGAAACCTTGGCTGTACTGGCACATCGCCGTGGCGTACGTGTGGGGCTGTGACGAGAACTCATCGACCGTCAGGGGGATCGCTGCAAACAGACGACACTCTGAGGCGTTGTTTACAACAACACTGGGAATGAGCAGTCGTATAAATTCTCCATTAAACCGAACCGTCCCATCTGTTACAGTATGGTCTTTCACTATCAAGTCTTTAATGCCTGGCTTGTAGGCATACACCATACGGTGGAATAACGATATAATGACGATAATAATAGTAATTAAAAACGAAAACGACATTGCTCGTTAGATCAGTAACTTGCGAAAGTGTGATTGGCCTTATGTCATAGTATATACGGCTGGACCACTTTTGCCAATTTTGTTCGCCGAATTTTGACTGGATCCATTCAAACTAATGTAATAGTTTGTATGACGATTTCATCAAAACTCAATAACACATTTGCACAAACGAGCTAGCGTGTTGTAGTCAATACTGGATAGGCTTGGTTTATCATAAATTATTCCAAAATGAGACAAGCGAAAACAAATTAATCGAGGAAGGACCTTTGACCGAAGTATCAAACCGGTCTGTGCAAAGACCCACCTGCAAGATGCATGTGTTCTGGTGCGTAGTCGTCTCGACACGACTCGACCGTCTCCTCGCGCTCCAGGATCATCCCGGCGCCACACAACCCGGCGCCCCCGTACTCCGTGACAGACGACACGCCGCCTTCTGCGCTCGCGTCAACAAACTCGTCAACGGTGACGTCATCGTAGGCGTCGCAGTATTCGTCAGGTTGCTGTTGTTTCAGCCATTTTGTAATGGCTGGCTCGTTGGGGGCTTTCATCTGCAAAAATAAGCAGCAGAAATTCACAGAGGGGTCCGAGTGTGATTATATAGTGCATTGACCCCCTGCCCATCAGACGCAAACTTTGTAACTTTAATGGTTGTTATCTTTTTAATATAATGTTGATTGTTTTATACTTCACACAATGATATATATCTTTCCACTTGCGCATTCATTCAGCATAAAGCCATAGGCGAACTTTCGGGGACCAAACCTTTAAAAAAACAAATACACATGATTAGGACATCGACTTAGAATTTCTACACGATTCTTGTATTAAATTTCATCCAATTGCAGAAAAATAACAACAGTAACGGAACTATTATTTCAGCATGTAAATATTATTGTTGATGATAACAGAAACCGCATGAAACGTTGATGCACACCCGCTTCATCCTCTTGGCCTTGGTCAGTTCCCGTCTGTCGGCATTGACCACAGCCGTCTGACCGTTTGATGAACAGGATCGCTTCTTCGCCAGTCTCTTGTCGGCATCGAAGCGGTACACTTTGTAGGCGTTGTGCCCCTTCTTGCAGCTTTGTTCCGGCTCTTCGTGGACGTCGGAGAGCGAGTTGATGGCACAGCGGAAGTTGGCCTTCCACCGCTTCGGGTCGGGCTGCGTCACGTCCGGGACGTGCTTGTCTGCACGAAGCAACGTTGTCGTTACATACAGGACACAAGTTTGAATCAGAAGAATAACTAACGTGTTTCCCTAAACGTTAACGCCATTTATATGTAGCAGTTATAAACAGAAACGATTATTTATATTATTATTATTTTGTCTTGTTTTGTGGTTTAGTTATTACTGTTTCTACAGCAACACGTTGTGAGAGTTCGCTGTTCTATCAACAATAACAACAATAACAACAATAAGTGGTGTCCAAATGACACAGTTGCCTCCGCCGCTGCTGCTGCTATCGTTACAACCACTAATAATGATAATGATGATATTAATAATAATAATACACCTATCGTAACAAACTACTTTGACAGTTCCTACCACATCATTTCGTACCTGTGTGTATTGCCCATTCCATGAAGAGTGTCGAGTCCTTGTCGGTGTCGAACGTGCGTCCGGAGGCGTGCAGCCACGGGATGTGAACCAACGTATTGTCGTCGTCCATCCAGTACAAACCCGGAATACGGTCCTCGTCGATTAAGTCGGTCAGCCACTGTCGCATGGGCTTGCGCGACTTGGCTTCCTCGACCGATCGCTTGCGGCCATTGCGCGGCGCTTTCGGGAGCGCCAACGACTCGCTGACGATGTAAAAATAACGCATTCGTAAACATGTAGACATTACGAATACAAAAACATAAACTAGTTTTCAGCAAATGCGTATTTTCGACGAATGCGCCAATCGGGAAATGCTACCGAAATGATATATTATTATGCAGTTTTTTGTAAATTTGTTACCGAAGTCTCATTGTCTTAAGCAGTAAAACGGGATCGGACAGGCTTTCTTGCTGAGGTGTATTTGCCCAGCTAAGCAAGCTATTGGACATTTAAAGCAGCTATCCAGCAGGTGGTGGGACTGGATTCGACTTGGTTCGGGCCTACCTGTAGCTGCTGTCATTGCTCGGGCAGTAGTCGCTGTCGCCGCTCGTACTCTCGGCGTCGCTCTCCCTCGTCTTGCAGGTCTTCGTCATTGTAATCTCGTTTCACTGTAAAATATACAATCAGCACGTTGTGGGACAGCAGCTGTCAGGGAGAGTTCGCTAGCTACAGTATTGACAGTCACATTGTGGATTTAGTTCTTAATTGATTATTTTAGTCACTTCGGGTTTGTAATCGTTCTATGGCACACAATTATGTTTACAAACATGTTTAGCCATAAATGCAGAACTAAGTTAATTAAATTAATATAATAACACTAACATAATGATTAATGTAAATAAAGTTTATACGTTAATTTGTAGAAAATAAATTGTTCCATGTCAGTTTAATACATGCATTATGTAGTTGTATAACAAGTGGCATGCTCTGATTCAACAGGACATTCAGTTGTTCATGCAGTCCGCATCAGTCTGTTGTTTGTTTGGATGTCTGACTTTCGACCTCAATCTACACCAACACATGCTTTGACTTAGTAAATAGTCAACAGCGGAAATATCTTTTTAGATAACCGAAGTGGCGAGCCGTAGCGGCCACGCATGGATGACTAGACTTAATCCAGAAGTGACGCCGACCGAAGTCATAAGTATCGTTCAAGACAAATCTAGTCATATGGCTTAAGCGGTGTCAACTTACAAGTAGCATTGTTTGGTTAACTAGCTACAAGACTGAAGTGGAGTCGCATGAAACGTCAAAATGTGTCAGTTATTTTCCACACCATGATATACTGGTGCTTACGCAGAGTCTTTTGTGCGCACCTTTTCATTGGCTGGCACAAGCCGCGGGAGAACGTTACGCGCCGCTACACAACGGCTCGCGGCGGCGTAGTCGATACAACCACCGTGTTGATAGTCGACCGATGCGTTCGCATTGTTCTAACCAGCCACTGTAAAAGATATACCCACGCTGCCACCCATACCCGACGTGTATGAATTTCCTCTGTGCAAACACGGTTGTGTTATTCACACAATGCAGTCATTTTATATGCTGTTAAACTTGCTTGCTAATAAAGCTGCTATGTATTGCTTATGTAAACACTCGTCAGGTGTACTCCATTCGGCTAAGATTTGGTCCGACTTTGCTCAACCTACTGGAAAATGGATCCATGGGCACAAATATTTCCGGAAATGTAACTTCTCGCGTGTGATTATTACCCACATACTTTATTATTTTTGAAACCATTTTAGTTAAGGGAGACCGGGGCTAATTGTATACCAGATATCTACCACAAAACCTCACAGTAACAAGAACAGATCAGCAAAACATCGCCAAGTAAGCGCGCAAGAAAGTTCGGCTAATCTACCGGCAGATCGCACTGACAGTTTGTAAACATAGCACTACCCGCGCCGAATACTAACTGCTAAAATCAAAAGCCACGCACCTGTCACTGTTGTCGGACCGTTGTCTACCAAACACAACCGTCACCTTTGAGTGCAATGATCGAAATGCGCGTTTCTTCTTCGTAACTGCACAAAACGGCATATTCCTGAAATTTAGTAGTTCATTTTCCGGGAAAGTAGACATCACTCGTCAGTCTCGCGTGCCTCGTTTTCGTTGTGGAGTCGACAAGTTGTTAGAGTCGTTTTACGAAAAAGTAGCACAGATGTGGAGATACCATCGACAGTAATTGGTTGGAAGTCCACCAGCAGACACACTGTCCAAAAATCGGGAGTTAAGAAAACGAAATTTACGAGGTGTGAAAAAATTACTTTTTAACCACCTAAAACTTTTTTGCCCGCATTTTATGTTTCGTGAATGAAACTTGTAACATGTCTACTATATAGTATGAGGGGTAATGCCAAGTAGAAGTTAAACTGAAATTCAGGATTTGTTATCGTCCATGTCGGTTCAACTGCAAACAAATGTGTTTGGGGCAAGTTGTTACAATTGTATTGGGGCAAGTTGTTACAACTGAAACACCGTTCTGGCGGCTCGTACCGATGGCTCACAGCCAGCGAGTTGTGTGCTGACTATAACTGAAAGAACTCAGAATTTATTTAACCACGACTCGTGAACCCTTTATTTCACTTGTGAAGCCTAGCGTACTGGTTCATGACCAGTAATGTAAATGTTAGCAGCGTCAAACCATATGAACAAATATATCAGAAAGGTGGGTGAAATTTGTTTGGACTCTCGATAAGCCAATTGCTTCCTTGTCCACTTGCCATCGGGTTGTGTTTTGCCTTGGATGGCAATCTAGTTAAATCTTGTTAATTATTTATGGCACAGCGCTATTTGAATAATTAATTGCAGGATACATTGGAATGTAGCTGTTTGTGCGTATGTGTGTGAGTGCGTATGTGTGTGAGTGCGTATGTGTGTGTATCATTCAATCAAATAGAAGTCGCATTACATATATTGCCATTCACTATTTCATCCTCCATTCAATAACTTATATTCCATTCATAATTGATTGTTATCCAAGAATCCGGGGATATCAATATGGAATATCAATTGACGTGGTACATTTTATTACACGAATAATGTAGGTATGTATACGCTGACAGAAATAATGCATATAAAATACTTTTCACAAAAAAGTGACTTTAACTGAACATTGTAACAACAAGCACCAGTCTCCAATATCTTGCAAAATTTACCATGTATACAAACATGATTTTTTTATTCCACACGCTGATCTCACAGCAGATGATATCTTCGTTTACAATTAGCTATCCTAATAAAACACGAAACTCTACCTCGGTACACAATCGCTTCAGTTAGAACTGCGTTGTCAATAGAATGTATATTGCACGGATTTAAGTAACAGAATTCAGAGTCCCATCTCAGACTCAGATCCGATTTGCCTCACGCAGAACCGGGGTGACCCTCTACTAGACATGAGTGACGCTCATTAAACAAATTGTACTGAGTCATTTCGCTGCGTTTTTTCAGTCTTTTATACAATCGTCCACGCCGTAGTCTAGAGAAAGTTCCTCTTAGAACAATTCTGTTTTTTATAGGTTGGACTCTTCTAAACGGGCTTCACTACAGATCATGAACGCAATCAATGATCTGGCCTATTTTTGCCTCGCGACTACGCGACGCCCACAGTATTCCGTCGCACGGCGTGGACGCGGTAATTTATTCCTGCGAACTTTCAGTCGTAGTACTAACTAAGGCTAAGCGTGATTAAACGCCAGAACCTTGGATCATAGTAAAACGTGCTTATGCAATGATAAACATTATTGTCACTGGAAATTACATGGTTCGACGTCATCGCTAGTTTAATCATTTGTTGTTGTTGTGATAAAAAAATTAAGCCAAACACGCCACTGATTGTTTCAGTGACAAACGTTAAGTACTCGTAGCAGTTTTAGCCCCACCGAAGACGAAGTTAGATTACAGTGCTACGCCTAGGATCCGACCACATCAATTCAACGTCATTCACGACCTATGACTATGTTGGCTATGACTATGTCAGCATCAGAATAACGACAGCGGTAGAACTGGCAGTATCAACATGCAGTTGTGGCTGACCGCTCCGTTGCCCAGACATCTACCACAAAACCTCACAGTAACAAGTAATGGCGTCAACAGTTGCTGTCACGATCAGTACAGATCAGCGAAACATCGCCAAGTAAGCGCGCAAAAAAGTTCGGCTAATCTACCGGCAGATCGCACTGACAGTTTGTAAACATGGCACTACCCGCGCCGAATACTAACTGCTAAAATCAAAAGCCACGCACCTGTCACTGTTGTCGGACCGTTGTCTACCAAACACAACCGTCGCGTTTGAGTGCAATGATCGTAATGCGCGTTTCTTCTTCGTAACTGCACAAAACGGCATATTCCTGAAATGTAGTAGTTCGTTTTCCGGGAAAGTAGACCTCACTCGTCAGTCTCGCGTGCCTCGTTTTCGTTGTGGAGTCGACTGGGGGGCCTGCATATTAACCGGAACGAGCCCGGAACGTGATGCGAATAGCGTGGCTTGCGTGATCTATATAATGATGTCACTGGAATGTGTGGATAAATAATGTCATAATACAACTTTCCAGCAAGTTTGAAAATAATTACACGTAGATTAAGGTATGTTTGGGCTCCCGGAACGATGATTGATCTACGATCGGCGGCAATATTTTGGCTGTTCCGTCTATTGAACAAACACCTAGTTTGCGGCCTACATTAGTGGGTTGCTATTAATACACCATCTACTGTCGTAATACTGGTAATCACTGATTGGGATGTGTACTGGTGTTCTCTGATTACATTCTTGCGTTGTGTTTAGTCATTATGACCAGTTAAGTTGCGTTTAACTAGTCATATTTAAATTGTTTTTAATCTATGATGTATTGATACCTTATCTAGTGATTATATATTATTCAAGAAATGTTCAAACGGTCAAATACACAAGGTATTACTTAACTATTATAATAATGGCTATTTAAGAATTAATACATCGAAAACAAATAATATGTGATTTGCGTCATATCGTCCACACACCTACTGTATCACACACACGCCCGCACGCACGCACGCACGCACGCACGCACGCACGCACGCACGCACGCACGCACGCACGCACGCACGCACGCACGCACGCACGCACATAAGGGAGCAACCATTACATCTCATAAAGAAGGACAGGTTTATAAGACCGATATCACTACAGGCCGAGATCACCATGAATAACCCACTATTGTAGGCCGCCCAGTAGGTGTTTGTTCAACAGAACAGCCAAAACATGGCTGCCGGTCGCCAACCAGCCGTCGTTCTGGGAGCCCAAAACACAACCTTAATCTACGTGTAATTATTTTCCACTTGGTGAAAAATTGCATTATGACATTATCTATCTGCACATGCCAGTGACATCATTATATGGATCAAGCAATTCACGCAATTCGCCATTCCATCTCGTACCGGGCTCGTTCCGGCTTAGGCAAAGTCAATCGCCCTACAATGTTTTTCTATCTGGCTGTTGCTGTAGTAGGGCGAAGATCTCGCTCGGCCGAAACATAAGTATTTTCATGAAACGTGAAACCTTACAAAACGCCACAAACAGAGCAATAAACACGTCTTTCGTGTCTGTATGCATTCTTATATGTATATCACTAAAGTTACCTGACAATAACCATGTAAAAGTGTGAAATTATTACCTTTTTGTCAGAA
>SDWI01000650.1:220950-241825 GCA_009193005.1 Lamellibrachia luymesi | reverse complement strand
GGGCCTGGATTGGCCACTCGCTCCGAAAACCAGTAACAAGCACCACCAGGCAAGCGCTGACATGGAATCCTCAAGGCAAACGGAGAAGAGGACGACCAAGAAACATGTGGCGACGGGACCTCCATGCAGACACCAGGAAGATGGGCTACACCTGGAACCAGTTAGAGAGGATGGCCCAGGACAGGGGACTCTGGCGATCTGTTGTCGACGGCCTATGCCCCAAGAGGGGCGATGGGCATAAGTAAGTAAAGTAAGTAACGCAAATATCAACTATTAGCAAACCGATTTTCATTGCTGATATGTGCAGTTTTGTTTCAAAAGGTAAGGGCCTAATGGAGAACAACTGTCAGAGAGACTTGTTTTGAGATCAATGTAAACCTACTGTAATTTTCTTTGAATGGATGGACGTTCCAGTATATTGGATCTTATTTAATTCATACTACATTTTGTTGAACTATTCGAACAATTCAACCTACTTTATTGCGAGTTAAGTAAGATTTTATATGACAGTGACGTCACGATGCATGTCACGAGTGCGGATGACCTCTCACCTCTGCAATGCTGGTGCCGGTGAGGTCAGCGAGTCCACTGTCGACGCTGTGGCTATCGCTGCCTGCCGGACTGCCGCACAGGTCTGCAACAACACAACGGTGAATGAACGGCGAGAAACAGCAGTATACACAAGAGACAGTGTCGAATTGAAAATAGTGGCGAGATACCTAGAAAGCATTGTTATTCTCTAATACTCTTACCGTGCATACAGCGCCACCTGTTAATAACTATAGATATGTTAAACTATACCCACTCTTTGTAGAATATACCTATTCGAGTGAAATTTCACAACATTAGTAGTTCAGATAAGTCTCATGATATGGGCTTAAACTTTCTGACGTGCTGAACAGGGATTATCAAATACTTTTTTTCACGTAAACGTAGTTGCTCGAAGACTAGTTCATCTACGTATATGATACTCTACACCAGAGAAGAAGCGAGGGTAGATACCTTGGCTGTATTGGCACATCGCCGTGGCGTACGTGTGGGGCTGTGACGTGGGTGTACGTGACGAGAACTCATCGACCGTCAGGGGGATCGCTGCAAACAGACGACGACAATGAGAGGCGCTGTTTACAGCAACACTGGGGGTAAGCAGTCGCCTAATTTCTCCATTAAACCGAACAGCCCCTTCTGTTACTCTGGTCTTTCACCGTGGATTCTTTAATGCGTGGCCTGTAGGCATACACCATACGATGGAATAACGATACGATGACGATAGCGATAATATAAATTGAAAAAAAAAATGACCTTGCTAGATCAACAACTTGCGAAAGTGTGATTGGCCTTATATTATAGTATATACAGCCGGACCAATTTTGCCATTTGTTCGCCGAATTTTGACCGGATCCATTAAAAATAATGTAATAGTTTGTATGGCGATTTCATCAAAACTCAATAAAACATTTGCACAAACGAGCCAGCATGTCGTATTCAATACTGGATAGGCTTGGTTTATTGGAAAAATATTCCAAAATGAGACAAGCGAAAAAAACTAAATCAGGAAGGACCTTTGACCGAACTATCAAACCAACCTCTACAAAGACCCACCTGCAAGATTCATGTGTTCTTGTGGGTACTCGTCTCGATACAACTCGACCGTTTCCTCGCGCCCCAGGATCATCCCGGCGCCACACAACCCGGCACCTTCGTACTCCGTGACAGACGACGCGCCGCCTTCGGCACTCGCGTCAACAAACTCGTCAACGGTGACGTCATTGTAGGCGTCGCAGTATTCGTCTGGATGTTGCTGTTTCAGCCATTTTGTAATGGCTGGCGCGTTGGCGGCTTCCTTCTGCAAAACATAAACAGCAGAAATTCACAGAGGTGTCAGAGTGTGATTATATAGTGACTGACCCCCTGCATACCTGACACAAACTGTGTAACTTGAATTGTTGTCATATTTTTCATATACTGTTGATTGTTTTATACTTCACGCAATTATATAATTACATTGTATCTTTCCACTTGCGAATTCTTTCAGTATAAAGCCATAGGCGAAGTTTGGAGGACCAAACCTTTTAAACCCAACTACAGATGACTAGGACATTGACTTAGAATTTCTACACGATTTTTTTTATTAAATTTCATCAGGTTCCAACTGCAGAAAAATAACAACAGTAACGGAACTATTATTTCAACATGTAAATATTATTGTTGATGATAACAGAAACCGCATGATATACTTTGATGCACACCCGCTTCATCCTCTTGGCCTTGGTCAGTTCCCGTCTGTCGGCATTGACCACAGCCGTCTGACCGTTTGATGAACAGGATCGCTTCTTCGCCAGTCTCTTGTCGGCATCGAAGCGGTACACTTTGTAGGCGTTGTGCCCCTTCTTGCAGCTTTGTGCCGGCTCTTCGTGAACGTCGGACAGCGAGTTGATGGCACAGCGGAAGTTGGCCTTCCACCGCTTCGGGTCGGGCTGCGTCACATCCGGGACGTACTTGCCTGCACGGAGCAACGTTGTCGTTACATACACGACACAGGTTTGAATCAGAAGAATAACCAACATTAGCCACGCGTTAAGGAAAATGTATATGTAACTGTTATAAATAGAAAATATTATTTATATCATTATTATTATTACTTTGTCTTGTTTTGTGGTTTAGTTATTACTGTTTCTACAGCAACACGTTCTGAGAGTTCGCTGTTCTATCAACAATAACAACAATAAGTGGTGTCCAAATGACACAGTTGCCTCCGTCGCCGCTGCTGCTGCTGCTGCTGCTATCGTTACAACCACTAATAATGATAATGATGATGATAATAATAATAATACACCTATCGTAACAAACTACTTTGACAGTTCCTACCACATCACTTCGTACCTGTGTGTATTGCCCATTCCATGAAGAGCGTCGAGTCCTTGTCGGTGTCGAACGTGCGTCCGGAGGCGTGCAGCCACGGGATGTGAACCAACGTCTTGTCGTCGTCCATCCAGTACAGACCTGGGATACGGTCCTCGTCGATTAAGTCGGTCAGCCACTGTCGCATGAACGTGCGCGACTTGGCTTCCTCAGCCGATCGCTTGCGGCCCCTGCGCGTCGCTTTCGGGAGCGTCAAAGACTCGCTGACGATGTAAAAATCGCGCATTCGTAAACATGTAGACATTATGAATACAAAATCCTAAACTTGGTTTCAGCAAATTAGCAAAACGGCATATTCCTGAAATTTAGTAGTTCGTTTTCCGGGAAAGTAGACCTCACTTGTCAGTCTCGCGTGCCTCGTTTTCGTTGTGGAGTCGACTGGGGGCCTGCATATTAACCGGAACGAGCCCGGAACGAGATGCGAATAGCGTGGCTTGCGTGATCTATATAATGATGTCACTGGAATGTGTGGTTAAATAATGTCATAATACAACTTTCCAGCAAGTTTTTAAATAATTACACGTAAATTCATATGTGTTTTCGGCTCCCGGAACGATGACTGATTGAAGATCGGCGGCCATGTTTTGGCTGTTCCGTCTATTGAACAAACACCTAGTTTGCAGCCTACATTAGTGGGTTGCTATTAATACACCATCTACTGTCGTAATACTGGTAATCACTGATCGGGATGTGTACTGGTATACAAGGTCTGTGTTGGGTTAGACAATACAGCTCTCCCTCAGCAGTGGTTGTGCCCACATTGTAAATATTAAAACTCCATCCAGTTCTCACACGCACACGCACGCGCACGCGCACGCGCACGCGCACGCGCACGCACACGCACACGCACACGCACACGCACACACACACACACACACACGATGATTCAACCCTATAAAGGAGCAACCATTACAACTCATAAAGAAGGACAGGTTTATAAGTTAACTAAGACAGATATGACTACAGGCCGAAGGCCGAAATCACCATGAATAACCCACTAATGTAGGCCCCCTACTAGGTGTTTGTTCAACAGAACAGCCAAAACATGGCCGCCGGTCATCAATCAGTCATCGTTCTAGGAGCTCAAAACGTAACTTAATCCACATGTAATTATTTTGAAACTTGCTGGAAAGTTGTATTATGACATTATTTTTCCACACATTCCAGTGACATCATTATATGGATCACGCAATCCACGCAATTCGCTTTTCCATCTCGTACCGGGCTCGTTCCGGCTAACATGCAGACCAGTCGACTGGCGACCTCCTTTTTTCGCCTGTACGAAGGATGGGGGGTTACGTTTTGTTTTTGGGTGTAATCACAAAAGTGATACAAGACCATGCTCATTTTTCCGTTTTCCGACGGAAGAGAAGAAGCTGTGTCCCAGTAATCGTGTATGTTAATATAATGGCCTCGTAATATAATTGTTATCGTGATATTAGGCATGTCAGAAGTTCTTTTTACCCCACATGTGTAGTATCGTTGTAAAGGTCACTCTTTCAGAAGTTTCAGAAATGCATTTGACTCTACCTTATTTCTATGGGAATATATTAATATTTAAAGGTCGCCACCATCAAGAAAAGTGTCTGCCGATTTCCAGCCAATTAAAAAAAAAATCGCTTCCGGGTGAGCGATAATACAGGGTAAATATGTCCGCGAGTGCTAGGTCACTTTAAAATTGCTGGTGCTAATACGCGCTAGCAGACACACGCACAGTCATTACAGTGTAGCAGAACAATGTTCGTTTAACATATTGCATATTTCCAATTCTTACCAAATGTATTTTCCATTTTCTACAATTGGTCAAATAACACCACACTTTGTCACTATCAAATGTTATGTTATTACAGAGCTACAAATAAATAAGAACTATTTACAACTAAATAAGAACTATTTCTTAATCTCACACGCAAATCTCGTTTACACCCGCACACTTTTACAGGCTTAACGATATCAAAATGTGACGTGCCCCTAGTATAAACATGGCAGCGGCAACGCTATCGGTTTAATGGTAAAATTACATTAAAAGTGACCTACTTAACATTGGTGCAGATTCGAAACGGCAACAGGCGGATTCGTTTGACGTGCCTAATGATATGACGAGTCATGGACCTGGCGTAGACATGTGACAATTGTTTTATGAATACATTGAAATATCAATGAAACTGCTAGCACTCTAAAGAGCTCAAAACACCTTTAATATAATGCTTATATCTTTGTTCCAATTTGTAAGTCGGAAATTATGTGTAATTATTACTGTTGCGCGATATTACCGGTATACCGGTATATATGCGGTATTTGTCTGCGCGATACGTATCGCAATTTGCCGTCCACGTACCGGTATACGCGGGGAAGACCGGGACACCATGGCCAACTTACTTTTAGAAGCTGATAACTACAAGTCTTTCGTCAGCAAGGCTGTCCCATTATTGGGAATGTGATGGCTTGCCTACCCCCTACAATGGGTTGATGAACCATGCATGCACTGATTGAAGATTTTGTTAAAATCAACATAGTAGGTTTTAACAAAAGTGGCCATGGTGCCCCAGCCCCGGGGTGCCCCGGCCTCTGGGGTGCCCCGGCCCCGGGTATGGTATGCAGTACTCCCCCACGTCCTCCAAATTCACCACTGTTCAGCAACAATAATGCAGCATATCCTATCCTGGTAATTAAAAAACCCAACTACTGAAAATGTATAACTGAAAATGTGTACTTTAGTACAAGTACTTGACTGAAACCCATATATTTGTTTATGTTTACATGTAGACTTCTGACAATCAATGTGTGGAGGTTCCATTGTCGTGGCTGTGGCTGTCTGGCAGTGCACTGGTAGTGTGTGTGGAGGTTCCATGGTCATGGCTTTGGCTGTCTGGCAGTGCACTGGTAGTGTGTGTGGAGGTTCCATGGTCGTGGCTGTGGCTGTCTGGCAGTGCACTGGTAGTGTGTGTGGAGGTTCCATGGTCGTGGCTGTGGCTGTCTGGCAGTGCACTGGTAGTGCGTGTGGAGGTTCCATGGTCATGGCTGTGGCTGTCTGGCAGTGCACTGGTAGTGCGTGTGGAGGTTCCATGGTCGTGGCTGTGGCTATCTGGCAGTGCACTGGTAGTGTGTGTGGAGGTTCCATGGTCGTGGCTATGGCTGTCTGGCAGTGCACTGGTAGTGTGTGTGGAAGTTCCATGGTCGTGGCTGTGGCTGTCTGGCAGTGCACTGGTAGTGTGTGTGTGGAGGTTCCATGGTCGTGGCTGTCTGGCAGTGCACTGGTAGTGTGTGTGGAGGTTCCATGGTCGTGGCTGTGGCTGTCTGGCAGTGCACTGGTAGTGTGTGTGGAGGTTCCANGTGTGTGTGTGTGTGTGTGTGTGTGTGTGTGTGTGTGTGTGTGTGTGTGTGTGTGTGTGTGTGTGTGTGTGTGTGTGTGTGTGTGTGTGTGTGTGTGTGTGTGTGTGTGTGTGGAGGTTCCATGGTCGTGGCTGTGGCTGTCTGGCAGTGCACTGGTAGTGTGTGTGGAGGTTCCGGGATCACAGCATCTGGTGTTGCTCCATGCACGCCTGACTCATGAAGCCACAGATCTATAAATAAACATTATACTAAATTCTTAATTATTTATACCTGTGTACCGTCCTAGTTTGGACAATTCACTGTACATAAATTGTCAGTCATCTTGCACGACCGGGCGAAACGAGGCCCTAAATGTGGAATTACATAATTGTGTTTATTAATTTTTAAAGTAACAGTATTTTGACAGTTGTGTTTTCTCGTCTTAGGTTGATAATTTTTTTCAGGAAATAAAAATATAATAACCTGTATTTCAGTCTTCGGTGAGGATACAGTTGGCTGTGTCTCCCTCGGTGTTCGTGACATGGGATGTTTCAACCAAGCACACGTGTAGTCCGTCTTACTGACATGTCTGTATCTGGAAACGTGTTTTAATTTATTAATATTAAACAAGACGTCAGTGCAATCATGATTGTAATTGCTTTACTTTTAATCAAATCAATTGCTTCCGCACTCCATAGAAAATATCACAAAAATGTCATACATTTAATTGTATGACATTTTTGTGACGTTTTCTTGTGTAACATTTCTCTATCATTTTCTTTAACTGTGACATTTGCTCTAATTTTCTTTAATTACGCGTCATTGCATCTTCATTCATCACTGCCTGTCTTTACACGCACCCGAACACCTTTGTCCTTCCATTCACCCCATCTACTTGCGTTATAGGCCACTGCACCCCATTCACATTCGATCGTCATCGTTTCTTCAGCCCTTACCATCCATCTCTAACTTCATTTACCGGCCTCTCACTACCCCTACATTAACCACCATGTGACTGTCCCA
Organism: Lamellibrachia luymesi; assembly: GCA_009193005.1. Lineage (NCBI taxonomy): Eukaryota > Metazoa > Annelida > Polychaeta > Sabellida > Siboglinidae > Lamellibrachia > Lamellibrachia luymesi. The sequence goes on along the minus strand of SDWI01000650.1, from coordinate 234,568 downwards.
AGTATTTTAGTTAATTGTGGTGCACTTCCATTTGCAGTGTAGTAGCAAAACAGCTAAGTAACAAAGTAGCGAAGTGGCAAATATCTGTTCAACTAACATTTTGGTGTTGTGTAAGTATGCACCTACCCATCAAATTTAAACATTGTTTGCCCCTAGCGTTCACAAACTTAAAGATTTGAATTATAGTATTAAAAAAAATTTCCCTTGCGAGCACAAATACAATAAAGTGACCTATATATCTCCCAAGAACTGCCTCCTAATGACCATATATGTATTAACTTGGCATGCATTTTCACAAGAACTGCCCCTAGCGAGCACAAACGCAATAATGTGCCCTATATTTCTTCTAAGAACTACCTCCTAGTGACCATATATATATTAACTTGAGCTATATATCTCCCAAGAAGTACCTCCTATTGACCGTATATGTATTAACGTGACCTGTCTTTCTCATAAGAAGCGCCTGTAGTGACAATAAACGTAAAAACGTGTCACATATCTCTCCCAAGAACTGCATCCTAGTGACCATATATGTATTAACTTGACTTGTACTTCTCCCAAGAACTGCCCCTAGGGAACACAAACATAATACTTTGACCTATGTTCATCCAAAGAACTGCCTCCTATTGGTCATATATGTAATAACTTGACCTATATTTCTCATAAGAAATGCCCTTAGCGAGCACAAATGAAATACTTTGATACCTATATTCAACCCAAAAATGCCCCTAGCGAGAACAAACATAATACTTTAACCTATATTCATCCAAAGAAGTGCCTCCTATTGACCAAATATTTAATAACTTTACCTATATTTTCCCAAGAACTGCCCCTAGCGACCATAAACGCAATACATTGACCTATGTTAAACCCAAGAAGTGCTTCGAGTGACAACAAAACGTAATAACTTGACCTGCTTTTCTCCCAAGTAGTGCCTCCCAGTGACCAAATATGTAAAAGTTTGACCTATAATCCTTCCAAGCAGTGCCTCTGGTGACAACAAACATAAAACCTTGACCTACATTCCGCCCAAGAAGCATGCTTAGTTATCGAAGGTTGAATAATTTTGCTTATTAAGGTAACGTTGTATATTTTAGTGTGTCAGTTTATACCCGAAGGACTGTTATTGGCACGTTTATGCAGTTTATACTTTGAAAGTTTGTGTTATGAAAGTTTATGATTTGAGAGTTTGGGATATGAAACTTTGTGACATGAAAGTTTTTTATATGAAAGTTTGTGATTTGAAAGTTTATGATTTGAAAGTTTATGATATGAAAGTTTGTGATATAAAACTTTGTGACATGAAAGTTTGTTATTTGAAAGTTTGAACTATGAAAGTTTGTGTTATGAAAGTTTATGATATGAAACTTTGTAACATGAAAGTTTGTCAGTTGAAAGTTTGAAAGTTTTTAGTGTGAAAGTTTGCGTTATGAAAATTTTTTAAGAAAGTTTGTACTATGAAATTTCGTGACATGAAAGTTTATGATATAAAAAGTTTGTGATATGAAACTTTGTTATATGAAACTTTGTGACATGAAACTTTGTGTTATGAAACTTTATGATATGAAACTTTGTGATTTGAAAGTTTGCAACATGAAACTAAATGGACGAACTACCCTCATGTCCATTCTTTTCGCAGCTGACCAAATTAACTGCGTGCACAGTACTTGTACTATGACAAAACAAGAAGATACGGATAAGAAAATGACATAAACATGTCGCACATTTAAAGAAAATAGCAGAGGAATATCACTAGGAGGCGTCTCTTGGGATGAATTTAGGTCAAAGGGTTACGCTGTTGTCAATAGGGGCAAAGATTGAACTTGACGGATAGATGCATACATACAACAACACCATAATATAGTTGAACGAATATTTGCTACTTCGCTACTAAACTACGCGGTGACAATCGAATGTTGATGGGGTGGTGTGGTTTGTAATGGATGAAGACGTTAGCGAACGGGGTGAATCGACAGCCAAAGGTGTTTGGAGGTGAATGCGGACAGTGTCGATTTTCTTTAACCACAACTATTTTGTGGTTGAAGAAAACTACTACTTACTCAACGTTTCGACTGCCATTGGCAGCCTTCATCAGGAATTCTGGGACGGCAAGTTCTTCCTCTGCTCGCCAATTGTCTTGGTAAGCAGGCCGTCCCATACGTGACTCAATCTATATCCCCCTCGTCTCGATTCATGACTGGAGTTGTCTTTCGGATCCACATGGCCTCTTTGATCCATCTTGCGTTTCTGCTACGTTCTCTGTCAATCACTTTTGTCATGGTCTATGATACAATTGTTTCTGTCTACATGGTCTGTTATTGCAGATTTATGCTCTACCACCGTTGACACTCTCTTCTGTTCTCTGGTAAATCGTCTTGTTGTGATGTTTTCAACCTCCTTATCTTGTTCTTGTAGCCTTGCTCCAAACGTTCTCGAAGTTTCACCGATATATATGTGGTTACAACTCTTACAAGGGATCTGTCTTTTTACTATTTTCCACTTTGTCCTTTGGATGCACTAGTATTCTCCTGATGTTTTGATGAGGTCTAACCGATGTAGCGATCTCATGGCGTTTTAAAATCCGCAGCATAGATTATGTTTCTCCTTTGACATACGGGAGTGTGACCATACCTTTGGATTTCTCTGTGTTCTTTTCTTTGTTTTCTTTGTTTTTTTCTTCTTCCGAGATTGCTGTTCTTTCACCTTCTTTATGGTCCAACTTGGGTACCCACATATTTTTAGTGCTTTGGTGATGTACTCCAGTGGCGTTTTGATGACCCCTAGTTTCTGTTGTAACGGATGGTGGGATGTGAAGTTCAGATATTGGTCTGAATGCGTGTAGTGTCCGATACACTAGAAGTTTCACTGTTCCATCTTCCTTCCGTATCACAAGTGTGTCCAGGAAGGGCAGGCAGTTGCCGCTCTCTTCTTCATATGTGAACTTAATGCCTGTGGTGTCTATGCTGTTGAGATGCTCTGTCAGTTCTTGTTCACATCCCTTCCTCACTATTTCCATCACATCATCCACATATCTTTTCCATAATTTCGGTTTGCATGTTATTGGCGCTGAGAGGCAAGCTGGCCGTTCCAGCCATTCCATGAAGAGATTTGCATTTACAGGTGACACCTGACTTCCCATTGCTGTGCCAAACTTCTGCTCATAAATTGTGCCCCTTAAGCTAAAATATGTAGTTGTGGCGATGAACTTCAGCAGCTAGTTATGAAGAAGAAGGGGAAACATAAATCGACGACCGGTGCCAGCCTCACCACGGACTACAGGGAAAAGGAGGAGAGCAACAGATTATTCAAACAAACTGCCACATAACTGGACAACACTGACATGTTGTATGCTAATGTTTCGTTTTAATAAAATGCCCTAAGGGTTGTAGAGGTATAGAAAATGGCGTCATTGACACCGGGTTCCTCATGCCACACGGAATGACGACATTGGCTCCGAGGCTTTCCGGGCCCCTCACAGCAAAGTCAACCACGAATAGGTTAACGTCGCAAGATGCCACTGCGCAAAAATGCCACGTGTGGCAAAAACGAACTATAATTAATTATCATAATTGCTGCAAATACGCAATATTGTTTTGCCATAGTTTCATAAATTTGTATTTGCATTTTGCACTTTGATTTGAATTACAGCTCTCGACAGCCAAGAATATGGCTCTTCGTCACATGTGCAATGGCACTTTAGAATGAATGGAAAGTTTCACCCGGTAGATCATACAAGACGCCGCCCTCTGAAGCCACGTTGTGCATTCGCAACTGGAAGTGGCGCCAGCCGCCTTAATCCTGAATGGCAGTATTTTTGGTCGGTAGAGGCGCTTTTTAGCACATAAATTAGTTATTATGCTATCCCTAGATGACGCCGCTTTGCATGCGCGACCGGAAACATGATAATTGACGTTTTTAGTACACACATTAGTTCGGTTACTAGGCGCAAGTGGCGCTATTTGACGAAAATTAGTTCATATACTATCCACTAGGGGTGCAAATAGTATCAACATCTGTTACCAGGTGGCGCTCGGTAGGAGGTCAGGTGCCCGGATGTGGCGCCGCGCGTCTGAATCCTGAAGCGTATATCGAAAACCTTATATCGAAAACCTCTGCTACTCTACTGGCATACCATTAACAACCATGAATGAATGAATGAATTAATGAATGGATTTATTCAACAAAAACACATTTGCATAATTCATACAGTACATAACACTAATTGAATTTGTCGAAAAAGGGTAAAAAGAAGTGTAATACTTATAATGTTTACCCTTTTAGTAATTTAACATATCTAGAATAAAATACTTGATTGAACGTATAACTACTGTATTCATTAGAGTGCCATTATTGTCAAGATTCAAAGTGCAACAACACAATTTACATGTATATTCATAGCAGGACAAAAGAAAATATTGGAACATGAATTGAAAACCTTAATAACAAACTAAAATAACAATCTACAATACTTCTAACATTTTTACATTCTACTGATCATTAATTTAGTTTACACTAAGATGATAAACACAATAACTGAAGTTACTAATTTTCTACAAGAAATGGTTAAGAACTTAGCACATAACTATTCAATACTTTGTCTGTATAATACTTCTTGAACTGATGAACGCTTCTACAACTAATCAATGAACTATCGAGGGCATTCCACAGTTTTACTCCTTTAACAGATATACACATGCTTTTCAAACTGGTACGTGCATATTTTTGTATAAAATTACATTCCTGTCGGGTTGAATAAACTGATTCATATATGCTAAAAAACTGCTGTACATTCAGTGGTAATAAGTTGTGAAATGCTTTAAACATGATAATTGCAGTTTTTAATTCCACTATATCTGGCACTTTAAGAATGTGCAGATTATAAAATAGCATAGTTGTATGGTCCAGTCTCTTGGCACCACAAAGTAACCTTATAACCCTTTTCTGTAATATAACTAAACATTGAACATTTGTTGCATATGTGTTGCCCCATACTTCAGCACAATACATAATATACGGCAAGAAAAGAGAGTAGTACAAAATATGCATACCACGTCTGTCAATCAGGAAGCTCGCTCTGTACATAACAGCACAGCTCTTTGAAAGTTTTGATTTTACTAAACAAATATGATTTTTCCAGTTTAATTTATCATCAATCATAACACCCAAAAATTTAGTGACATTTACTCTATTTATTGTTTCTTTATTTATCTTAACAGAAATATCAACAGTCAATTTGCGATTCCCAAAAAACATGTAATTAGTTTTCGTTACATTAAGAGACAATCGATTTACAGAAAACCACACCTGGAGTTGATCCAATCCAGTATTTATCATTCGAACAAGTTCATTTAAGTCACTATGACAACATAATAAATTTGTATCATCAGCGAATAGAATAAATTTAAACACTTTTGATACTTTACAAATGTCATTGATGTACATAATAAACAACTTTGGACCTAAAATAGAGCCCTGAGGAACACCACAAGATACATTTAGTATTTCTGAGTCACAATTATTAAAATTAACAAATTGTTGTCTATTTTCTAAATAACTCAGTATCCATTTATGTGCAACACCACGCACACCATAGAAATGTAATTTTTTAGCCAATATATCATGATCAACAGTGTCAAAGGCTTTCTTAAGGTCAACAAATACACCAATAGCATACTTGTTATTATCAAGTGAACTTGTAATTTCTTCTACTAATTCTAAAAGAGCATGAGTAGTTGACATATTAGACCTAAAACCATATTGACTTGGACTGAGTATGTCATTCTTTTTGAGGAATTTGTCCATCCTGTTATTATATAATTTTTCCAGAATTTTCGAGAATTGAGGTAACAATGATATTGGCCTGTAATTTGTAAATACATTCTTTTCACCGCACTTAAAAAGTGGAACAACTTTGGCAATTTTCATTTTGCTTGGAAATACACCTGTTTGAAAAGATACATTACATATGTGACCAAATGGCTTAACTATTTTTGTAATTACATTTTTAATTAGGCTCATGTTAATATCACTGTAATCGGTTGACTTTTTATTTTTACAATTTTGTACCGTTCTAATAATTTCTTGGTCATCAACAGGACTTAGAAACATAGTATGATCAACTTTGCCTTCCAAGTAATCATAAATTGATACATCTTTTTCAGGTATTGAAATATTCTTTGCTAAGTTAGGGCCAACATTTGTAAAAAAATTATTAAATCCATTAGCAATATCCTCCTTTTTTGAGATTTGCTTGTTATTTTTTATAAAATATTCTGGGTATGTAGGCTTATTATACTGTTTGTTAATTACATTATTTAATATTTTCCAAGTTTCTTTAACGTTTGTTCTCTGTTTTTCTAACAATGTGCTATAGTAGTTTTTTTCAGTAAATCTTAATATAGATGTTAGTTTGTTTTTGTAATTTTTGTATTTCTGTTCTGCTTCAGCAGATTTCGATATAATAAATGCTTTGTATAACTTATTTTTCTTCACACAAGCACATTTTAAACCTTTGGTGAACCAAGGTTTGTTGCTGGTGTAACTTTTCCTGGAAACTCTTTTCACTGGACAATGTTTTTTAAATATATCTATAAATATGTATAGAAAATTATCATAAGCTTGATTAACATCATTTATATTTAAAACATTATCCCAAGATTGTTGACTCAATTCATTTGAAAGTGAAGCTAATGTATCTTCAGTAATCTTTCTAATATGCTGAAACTCTTTTACAATATTTCTTTTTATATTATACTCGCAAAGTGCAAAAATTGGTAAATGATCACTAATGTCATTGAAAAGGATACCACAAGTAAGGTTGTGGCACAATTCATTGGTAAATATATTGTCTATCAATGTAGCTGAGCTATCTGTGGCTCTAGTAGACTTATCAATTAATGGGTAAAGACCCAAACTGTACATTATGTCTAGGAAATTTTTGGTACTATTATGACTCTCATGTTTTAGCAAATCTATGTTAAAATCGCCACACACAAATATTGTTTTAATGGATTTAGCGTCATTCAAAATATGTTCTATGTTTTCACAAAAGATATCTAAGTTCGACCCTGGTGTTCTGTACATACAGCTGACTACAACATTTGTGTGGTTCTTTATGGTTAATTCCACAGTAACACATTCAAGAATATTTTCTACTGCAATTGATTTAGTTTCCACCATTTTGCATGATAATTCCTTATTTGTGTATATAGCAACACCACCACCCCTTCGGATTCCCCTGGTGACATGATAAGCATCATAACTGTTTATATTAAAATCATCGATTAAATCTGGATCAGTCCATGTTTCAGATATAGCGATTATATCAAATTGAAGATTAAGTTCTAGTATATAGTGTTTAATCTTTTGAAAGTTTGTTTTTAGACTTCTTGCATTAAAATGTATAAAGGATAATCCATTAACTTTACTGATTTTCTCAGTGAATTGCAAATCTGTGTAATACTGACATTTTGATGATAGATTATTATAAAAATTGTTTTCTGGGTCAATATCATTTCCAAAATCATAGGGATTATAATCTGAATACTTAAATGAGTCGAAATTAAATTGTGAACAGTTATCCATTAATTTATAAATGTCATAATTGACTTCAACAGAAGAATTTTCAAATATAATTTCATCATCACTAATATTTTGAAATGGAAAAACTTCATAACATGATGTACAACGATAATTTATATTTTTACAGCGGATTAACCTGAATTGTTGTGATGTTATTTTTGCACACCGTTTATGAAAAAATGCCTCACATAGCTCACATTTTACGGCATAGTTATGTAATATTTGATTACACCTTAGACATGAGTCTAATTGTATACGAGTATTAGCCATTACAATAATATGCGATAATACTTTGTGGGAACATTACCAATAGTGCAATATAAGAAACAAGATAATAAAGCAAACTACAAAAAAGTGTCCACATAATTGTCCTCACAACACGCATGATCTTCATGGACTGTGGGTGAACTGTCTGTACTAGTGCAGCCATCTTACAATTTGTCCAAGTCATTTTTGGATTTGATCGTCATCTTGCTTGCTTGTTCAGTTTTCTTCACATAGATGTTGCAATTCATCGTCCAAGTGCTGTAGATCTTGCTTTCTTTCTTGAGGCGTCGGGCCTCAGCGAATAGTTCGTTGTTCTTCTGAGTGAGGTGGTCGTTCAGGTAGACATTGCTACCCTTCAGCATTTTCCGCTTGCGCATTAGTTCAGTCTTTTTGTCGGTTGACAAAAACTGAACGATCAGTGGCGTCGTCCCATCCTTGCGTTTAGGGAGGTCGTGTATAGCTGTGATTTCGATCTCAGCCAGTGACACGTTCATTTTCTCTTGCGCGAATTTGACAAAGTTTTTCCTCATCGCTGAGGACTCACTAATGTCATCTCCGTCATTCATTTGTGTGGATGTTCTCGCAGATCTGGTACGGGTGGCTGTGTGTGAATAACTATGCATGTTCAGGCCAGTAACAATCACGTTTCGCTTCCGAGAATGTTGCTCGAGATCGTTGACACGGTGTTCCAGTTGTTCAATTCGTTCGTCTTTGGCTTTGATCGATTTTAGAAGGTCGTTTATTTTATTTTCGTTTGTCGTGTTACTCTGTTTAAGTTCATCCACCGATTTACAAAGAAACTGCAGAGATGACTTGATATCAGCGATGTCAGTTTTCAAATCTGTGTCGTTTCTTTGCGGCATGGTGGCTGATGGGCGATAATGAGGGCGATCGACGTAGGATGTTGTAGTTGGGTGTTACTTCTTCAAATAAAACACGCATTAGAGATAGCATAGAACCCTGGCACACCCTGCATGTGTCCAAGCTTCAGCTGGAAGTATGTATGGTGTTCAGACATTGGTAGATTATAATGTCAACACGAAATTAGACAATTTTACAGCAGTGCGTTCGAAAACAAGTAGATCGCAGATCACAAGTTGGATATCATCGCATTACATTTCCCTCCGCATGCAATTGAACTATGATATTCATCTCAAGATATTCAAATTAAGCGAATAATGGTAAAAGCATATATTTAATGTGGTTTATTAAAACACAATTTGGGTGGTCGAAATGTTAGACTAGATATAGTTTACATTAAATAACATGAATTTACAATAAAAAGCGATCAGACGTATGGCTTATCATTAAGCAACCACGCAGATATGGTAACGTAAACTGGATAATCTATTTCATGGTTGCTGTCAGTATCTGCCCAGCGTCTAAACATAAGTAAATTGAAGACACGTGGCATATATGATCATGTAATAACATAATTTATTAATTAAATAACAATGTTGAAACATTCTAGTGTCGCCATATCGCACGATATGCTTGTAGGCCAATCGGACCATGATAAACATGACGCGTGTAATCACTATTGTCGCCACCGCATTCAGTGGCGCAACTCACCATTTCACCACAAATTCTCCACCAGTGGCGCGACCATGGGCGTCCGGAAGAGGGGCAAGGGGGGCACATGCGCCCCCCGGACCTGGATGTATTTTATGGCGGGTAGATTGTTTACTATTTGTGTTAAGTAGATCATCTAGTATATATGTTGATTAATTGTATACAATTATATCATTATTATTCATCGAAAGTAGACATTTTGGTATGTTTAAAGATTTCTGGTCGAAATCAGACAGCAGAATTTTTGCCACCCTCTGCAAAAAAGCCTGACTCATTTTGTAAACTCCTATTTTTTTCAAGAAATCTCTCGATTTCAATTGCATACAATGATGTTTGTCGTTTAGCAAATTGATTTTTTCTTTACTGAACATAGACTTTTTTTTATGGAAACCAGTATGGCTTCATAGCTGGTCATTCAACAGACTATGCAGTTTTGGAAGTACTGGATAGAACAATAGCGGCACTGGACTTAAATGAATCACCGATAAATACATTTATAGATTTATCAAAAGCGTTTGAATCTTTAGATCACAATATTTTATTATGCAAATTAAATAACTATGGAATAAATGGCACAGCTCTGAACTTAATGGGAAGCTATTTGAATAATAGAAACCAATATGTAGTGTTTAATGACATAATATCAGACATGTTGCCTATTACAACAGGTGTGCCACACGGTTCCATACTAGGTCCACTTCTCTTCATAATATACATAAATGATCAAACCATATATTTAATGTTATTATGTATGCAGATGATACAACTCTTTTTAGTACAATAAGGTCTTTTAACACATGTGATGAAAATGTGGAATATCAAATAAACACTGAAATGAACAAGGTATATGAATGGATTAAAACCAATAAATTGTCTCTTAATATTAAAAAGACAAAATACATTTTGTACCAAGTGACATTCATGATATTCATATCAATAGAATAAAACATGAATTTGCCACGACATGCATTAGGCATGACATACCATTAATTGTAAATAACACTTCGTATCTAATAAAAAATAAGATTGTTACACATATTTTATATGGGTTTTCCTGTTATGCTAAGAACACAAACACATTTTTTTTAACAAAATTACCAAAACCTCTGTTCAGTAACAAACTGTTATATTTGTCAAAAAATTCATTAGTTGCACCTCCCTGGTCTGTTACTCTATTATTTTATATAAGTGTAACATTCCTTATACTGCACTAAGCTGAACATTTGTCTGCGTGGAAAAAATATATAATTTTGTCTGACGTCTTTTCCGAATCCTTCCAAAAGTGATATTATTTTTGATTGAGAATAGATGTATTTGTGTTTTTTCTTTCATGAAGAATATTTAAAGGTACTAATTTATTAAGTCCAATTCATTAGGGTGGCCTATTTTTAATTAATAATCAATTTGTGGCAGTGGTGATATGCTGAGTGGCGCCACTGTCGGGGAGTGTGGCATCGTTGTGAAAGAATTAATAAATTGCAATTGTAATGCAAGATTTGATAAATAAGATTATTATTCAAAACAATAAGTTTCAAGTGGCCAAGAAACACATTAGCTTAACAAAAGTTCATCACTGTTCCTGGTTTGTCCGCTAGGCGATCACGGTGTGGTTGCTATACAGTAGCAAGCATTTGAATACATTTTCAAATTTGTATCTGGAAATACGCACCTTGGCGGTACACACGTTTATTATCCTTATCAAATAGTGCAAAGATAATAAACTCCATTTCTGCTATTTGCTCCATTGTAAAACAAGATGGTTTCTGCGGAATTCATCGGACGAAGATGGCTGACAGCATTTTTGTGGGCTAGAAAGAAGTAGTGGTGATATTATTATCACCCCCTAGTTGATCCGCCCGAGGGAACTTGCAATTAAACGTGAAGTTGCCGCATCGACCAATATTCTCGGTTGCATCCGGACAAGTTGTGTTCAACAGATGCATCTATTCGATGTTGCAAATGCGCGGTTGCATTGTTAGTTTTTAATTAACCAGATATTTCATAATCGTGATACTTTGAACATGTAATAGCATACTGCTACTCGAGCATATGGGCGAAACATAGTTTATTAAATGGAAGACTAAAATCCACTAGTATCAGTTACGCAAGCGGTTGCACTGACTAGTGATTTAAAATACAAAAACTGTCTAGGTTATCAGCCAGGTGTCGCTGTGGACAGAAACAACTGCTAGTATGAGGATGGAGCGACCAACTTGGGAGCAAATGTAGGCTAGGGATCCGCTATGAGGCAGCACTGCATAAATGACTAGTTCCCTTATATCACCACTAGGTAGACTAGTTGTTTCGCTGAACGGCTCATTTATCCGCTCGCTGGTTGTTCAATATAGGCTGTTTATGTTTCACATGTAGGTCAATTATATTATTACGCAGAAATGGCGATTGATTTTACATTATAATAAAAGGCAATTCTAGTATAAAACGTGAATGTTTGAATGCAATAATCTAAACTAGATTTATAAATAGAACCGTTTGACAATTTATCACACCCATAGCATTCGTCTGTCGCAACTTTATAATTCGAATTAAACTGCCTAAAGCGAAGTGCATCACATCTAGAAGCATTTATGAAAATGTCACTTCGAAAATTTATAAAAAAACTTTAATCCAGGCAACGAAAGAATAAAATCACGGGGTATGGGGCTTGGACACCAAAGTTGCTCAATTGTCGGTTAGTTTTGATCATGTGACCAGCGAGCAACGCACCAGCACTGGATACCCAACGCACCTGGAGTGTCTTTCGTTTAACGGCAGTGTACAAATTACCCCCGTATTGTGTAGGTAGGCACAACACCCATAACAGAAGCCGTAGCCAGTGTCACAGAACCGCTCCAATGCGTGTTCGGGCTCCAACCGGAAGTTGTGCGGTGCGCTCGTTCTGCGCACGCGCCCGCCTTCGGCTCCGTCTCCTAGTCCGAGTCTATGCCCAGGAAGAAGAAGCGTGACGAGTTTGGAGCTTGGAACATTATACCGTACGTGACCCCGAGCGTCGTCACCATGAAGACGAACAACAGCATCCGGTCGACTACTAGCGCCACCTGCTGCCACTCATACTTGATGGTGTTGCGCCGGTCTTCCTCGGCGACCCGCATCTCGTTCAGTTCGATCGTCTGGTTGATGCGGTTGAGCACTCGTAGAAACTGCCGCTCGAAGTTGTCGGATGTGACCCCGTCGCCGCTCGACGATCCGGCCAGACCGAGGCGCGTGCTGAAGCGGCTGGTCGGGGGCAGACCGCCGTTCTCCGGCAGGTTGCTATGAAACGTGTCCTTATCTATGTCAGTGGCCGGAAGGAAATCCTGCAGATATAATAAGAGATGCGCTACAAATTGTCCGGAATGCAGGTACGACAAAACGTCAGTGTGAAAGAATTAATAAATTGCAATTGCAATGCAAGATTTGATAAATAAGATTATTATTCAAAACAATAAGTTTCAAGTGGCCAAGAAACACATTAGCTTAACAAAAGTTCATCAGTCAGCATATTCTGGGAACATTAATAAGATTGTCCTCAAATGTACCTAAGAAAGACATTACATGAAGTAAGATGCCATCCAAAACAACAAGTGTGAAGCAGGCAAGAAAGACAGTAGTTTAGCAACAGTTCAACAATATCATGTATTCATACCACCCCTGTCAAATATATCAATTGCATAGTAAGGATATAATTTATTCCAAACATTTACCGTCCTCTGTTATGAGTCACGAGTGCTTTCCTTTTATCAATGCAACTCTGTCTAACCTGCCTTAAGTTTGAAGAACACATTTCCATCAGCATCTTTGTAATTACTTGATATTTCAATGTTTGGCTTAGCATAGAGAGAAAATGCAAACACCTCAATATATCAACATCCAATATCCATCGCAATGAATGTTAAAATATAAATCGCGACAAACGATTGCAATGCCCATTTTGTCGGTAACAAATGTGTCAGCTATATTACAACTAATCAAACCGACAGTCCGACGTGTAAACGTTATCATACGATAATTATCGGTCACACAATTCAGTTGATTGCGTCTTCTAGTAAATGTTCATACAGACCATTCTTAACATTCGAGGCAACACACACATGCACGCACGCACGCACGCACGCACGCACGCACGCACGCACGCACGCACGCACGCACGCACGCACGCACGCACGCACGCACGCACGCACGCACGCACGCACGCACGCAC
>SDWI01000650.1:173975-186854 GCA_009193005.1 Lamellibrachia luymesi | reverse complement strand
AGAGAGAGAGAGAGAGACAGAGAGAGAGAGAGAGAGAGAGAGGAGAGAAGGAGAGGGAATGTGAGAAAGGGACAGGGAGAGAAGAAGAGGCCGAGATCAAAGCGCCTTACACTCCGCCCCGCCTAATTAACGTGTTTATTCGAGCACTGACTCAACGTCTCTACGAAGACACCTACACTCGGATGATGTCGAGATAACGAGGCCATCTGGTTTGGTGATTACATCGGAAACTAAGACTCTGCTTCAGGTCAGTTACTTGACCAGCAACGCGAGCCTCTTTCACGAAATTCCACATACAATTGTGCATGAAGCTCGGCATGCCGTTAACCGTATTTAATATTACACCAAAAGGAAACTATATCCTAGTCCCATAACAAGTCGTCTCATGCAATAAGTTTTCCTTGATGAATCGGCAGAGTGAACATTGATTATGCGATTATAATATACCCAGTTTTTAAATATCAACAAGATAGCTATGCTATCCATTTGCACCTACATCCTCAATTGCAACATTTTAGTATTTTAACATGGTATTTGTTAATGTTTACGTTTACAAAAAAGATTATACATAACATGTATTTTAATGGTTATTTACATATTTGTGTATTTTTAACATGTGTTGTAAAATACCTTCATTCATTGATTGAATTTGTTGTGAATGACCCTACCACACACGGCAGAGGACAGGCAAGGCTACAGAGGACTGTGTGTGAGTGGCACGCCTACGACCGTCCATTTCAATGGATTATCGTTTTAGATAGATAGGTGTTACAGCCAAACCTAATTCTCGGGTACCCAACATGCAAATCACATTAGATAACTGGCACTGTCTCTGTGTTCAAGCTGAGGCAGATTGTGATATATACAGCTTCTATCCAAGAATGATATCAGAATAGAATGACTTGGTCGTCGCAGCAACGGAGGCGGACTCTTTGGTCAATTAAGAGCCCAACTGGCACTAGTCTCGCTTATCTGACACTCGCTCGTCTTCGTGAATTCGCCGAGAAGAGAGTCTGGCCGAAGAGGCGTGGTCTCGTTGTTACCCACTGTCACCACTCCATTTTGTGATGGCGGTCACGTGAAGTGCCAGCAGCCAATCAGAGTCATTATCGAGATTCTACACTAAACATTTGTTTGCCTAATTAAAATTTTCAGTCTGACACTTGTGTCAATATAATCAACGCTTAAAGTAAATTCGAATGGCATCGTATAAACTGATAACAGTTCACTATTATTTTATGAACTAGCCAAATGCCAGGATTACATCGTAATTAGCTAATTATGTAGGTGTATCCCATATTCTGGGTGCATACATAATTTCTGTCACAATAAAAAGCACACTTCACACCCATGCGATGATGTGTGAGACAAACGGTGGCACTACAACATGGACTCTGGATAATCGAGACTAAACTTGCACAGAAGAAAACTCTCTAATTTGTCCCAGGACAAGGGGTTATATTGTTCATTGTGTGACATAAAGTTGTGAATCACGCCGTCTGACTTGCAAGGACTGACTATTCGGTCAAGTAGACACATCTAGGGCCGGTGGTTTGATTTCCGGGGATGGGATATTTTTTGATATAAGTATCAATCCAAATGTTTTACTAACTTAACTTAAATTAATGCTAATCCTATTAATCAATATGTTTCTGCCTGTGGTTCATTCAGTTTAAGAATTGTGCCACGTGTCACGTAAGACGTCGTTTTGCCTAACGAAACAAACTGCTGTCCTAATAACCTAGCCCCTGTAAATCAAAAGAGCAGCCACGTAGTGTTGATAAAGTGGGAATCTGCGGCTGCGTGATGTCGTCCATATTTTATTTTGTATTGTGTGTAGTTGATGGAGTAGAACTCTCATGCCGACTTCAACCGGTGGGTGCGTTGGCGGATCAGAGCTTGGTAAGTAATAGTCTTCGTGCGTATGTTGCACTTCTGTGCACCGTTGCGAGTAAAACGATAACGACACAGTTCGTAACATAACGCCCAATATCCGGTCCTCGTGAGCACCGTAGACGTCTCCCACTTCCTCCCCCAAGTCCCCAAGGCACACATGCACCATCGAACACCAAAACGACATATATAGGAACCATTCAGCCATGCTGTAACCAATGCATGAAAACAACCACAGGATGAGAAACACAGGTCAGGAGTGATTACGTAATAGCGTAATTTTAACCAATTATCATCAGCCCTGTGTGGTTGCTCCGTGACAGCCGGGTCGACTATTTGTTGCATCTGTTAATGCTAAGCTGACGCGGCTGTGCGCGAAAAGCATACATAATTTGATAATATGGCCTGTGTGTATATTCTACCGCGTAGAGCAGAAGCACTTTTAATTTTGTCTTCGCGTCACGAAAGAGTTCCGCGCTAGTGCGACGAATTGATGCTGCGTCAGTAACGAGAAATGATGTCATCGAAAATTTATTTATTTGATATTCCGAATCACAGCGCACGTTTTGGCTGTCACGAGACATCACCATATCCGAACCGGTCGCAATATTTATGCATGTAATCGTCATCGGCGAGAAGGAAAGTCAATACGGGCTTGTTTGGTTAAATAGTTCACGTGAATCACCCCAACACATTTGCACCAGACCTGAAGCATTACTGAGGTACAAATAACATTTGCTAACTAAAACATTTGACAATGATTAATACACTGTATTGTGATAAGTGTCGCGTCTCTCGTTCTCTCCTCCTATCTTTTCCACATCCCTCTCTCTCCCTCTCTATCCCTCTCACTCCCTCTCTCTCTCCCTTTCTTTCCCCTCTCCCTCTCTCCTTCTCTCCCCCTCTCTCTCACTCCTTCCCTCTCCCTCAATTCCCATCTCTCTCCCCCTCTCACTGTCTCTCTCTCCATCTCCCCTCTCACCTCCCTCACATTCTCTCTAACTATATTTTCCCTCCCTCCTTTCCTCCCTCCATTCATCGTCTCTCCCTCCCTCCCCTCCTTCCATTAGCTCTCTCTCTCTCTCTCTCTCTCTCTCTCTCTATATATATATATATATATATATATATATATATATATATATATATATATATATATACATCTCCCTCTTTCTCCCTCTCTAGTCCTCTCTCCCTCNCATCCCTCCCTCCCTCCCTCTCTCCATCCCTTCCTCCCTCCCACACTTACTCACTACGAAATGTCACAAAGGGTGAAATTAATGAGTTTTCATAATTCCTTTTTCACTTCAATTAATGTTTGACCAAACATTAAGTAATTTAATAATTTGTCTGATGATTTCACAGTTTACTATGTACAAAAGTTGCACAAACGAGCTAGCATGTTGCAGTGGATCCTAGGTAGGTTTGATTTTTCGCAAAATAAATTTAAAATGACACTAGCGAATACAATCGAATTGAGGAGGTACATTTAACACGAGTACAACAGTTCGAACCATAGAAGTAAAATTATCGCATCCAATCGAAATAACATCCCAGCAGAATCACAGTAATTGAATGGTTAAGTCTGGTAAAATCCACTCGTACGAATAGACGTCCACGCCACAATTATCTCCAGATCCATTCCCATCTATCTCTCTTTACTGGCACGTGTCATTCTGAAATGGTCAGTGTCACAATGGCCGAGCCGCTCTCGAGATACTCAGATGGACATCTGTGGTAATTAAACACTACCGACCGCGGCCAATCTCGCCATAGCGCCGGTCTACCTGACGTTGCCTCGCCACGCGACTCGGGCTGTCGTGAGGAGTCTCACTACCTGACTCGTTAACAATGTGTCGCCGCGTCACCTTCACGAGACGCCGTGCGACACATGTGTTGACACAACTTCCCAAATGAAGGTAGCCGCCGCATACTGATTAGCGTAAACCGATAATTAGCAACGAAGCAAAACGTGACGTGGTTTAACAAGATAGACAATGCATAGATGGGGACATGAATCGAGAGATCGTCATAAAAGGTGAAGTACCTACTTCTTGAAACTGGAAACTGAAGAGAGAACGCAAAACAATGCGGCCCGTGAAAGAACAGCAATTATCTTGCAAGACAGACTTGGAGAAGACAAATGGTTAAAATAAAGATAAAGTTATGTTTTAAGCAGCATGGTTTTCGGTGTGTGTAACACACCAAAGCGCTTTACACCTCCTTCTTAAGCAGATCAGTTCATTGTACCATAAATTCGACTTTTCTGTGTGGGACCCATTCTGGAACGCTTCCAGCAGTGCACGAAAACTCATTAATTCATTCGCACAATTTATTTGTTTTGAAAAAAAACCCAGAACGATCTGGATACTCAGAAGTAGAGACGTCGATTTGCTGCAGAAATGCACCGCCTATCAATCACGTGGCTGCCACGTGACACTTGACGAATCGCAGATCAACACACTTGTTTTGACACCTGTCAGATTCCCGCCGCGTAGCTGAAGGCGGTGCTGTGTGCGTGTGTGCGCGCATGCGGAAGGATGCACGGCCGTGTGCACATTTAGCGACTGTTGACTGAATCTTTCAGTGCACGAGTTTAGTCGAACGCGTTTTTGCAAAGGAAAATCATCATACGGTTAGTCGCACCTGCATGTATTTGGCGAAAGACGTCACACCACGCCAACGTCGAAGGAGCAAATCGGTCCGAAACTCCTTTTTACGTGAGATATAGACGAACTGTTGAATACCCATGGGACACTGTCTCCAGACATCGATTATGGCGCAGTGTGTGCGTGCGTGCGTGTGTGCATGTGTGCGTATGTGCGTATGTGTGTATGTATGTGTATGTATGTACATGTGTGTTTATGTATGTGTATGTATGTGTTTATATGTATGTATGTATGTATGTATGTATGTATGTATGTATGTATGTATGTATGTATGTATGTATGTATGTATGTATGTATGTATGTATGTATAATGCTTGCATGAACGTTTGTGTATACGCACAGACACACACACGAACGCGCACACACACGCACGCACGCACGCACCCATGCACGCACGGAGGCACATAGTAAGTGTGGACATATGGAACGTGCATGCGCAACCTGACTCCTGTTGCATGAGTTTAACTGATCGTCGAAGCATTGCCTTCTGGGATACTGAAGCTGAGCTTGTTTTCTCTAGACACGATAAATGCAATCTGATTGCGTCAGTCTGCTCGGCAGTGAGGAAAGAATGATGGTGAATCTGGACTAGGAAACAGAATCGCGCCTTATGTCTTTCTTACGTTAGACTTGAAGGACTTTTCCTGATGACTAATGCGTCCGATTACTGTAGTTTTTAGCAGCAGTCGCCTGGAAGGCTACATTCCGACAGCGAGTAGGCACGAAAAGCGAACCCACGAACTCCGACATCAGTCGTTACGAAATAACTGAAATCCACCGTCTGCAATAATTGTTTAATTCAACATACACGAGTTGTGTTGGATTCGTTCCAATCTGGGAGCATAGCAAGACTTACCAACATTGCAACTCAAAGCAACACGACTCAAATGGAAAGTGGACAAAGAAATCATTGACTTATCGAGAGTCCAAATTGTGTCATATGTGTATAGCCCGCCCACATTAGATATAAGCCAACGCCATTGCTTAGGCACACTCCTTGGATCTAGCATTAAAACAATCAATATAATCAGTATATTCCATTTAGTTATCGTCCTCAGTGTGAACATTTTCTCGTATCCAATCTACATTGTTGACTAGTTAACTCTACTTCGTGTTCTCTAGTTCCGCTGCATTCCTTAAAAGGCGTAGCAGAAAATCTTATGCGAGTATTAAAATATCTTAATATCGCCTCAGCGGTCAGGCCACTCCTAGGTCTCAAGAGGATGCTAATCCATCCACATGAAAGAGTAGATGGCTGTCGCAAGGTAGATTGTGCATATCTGATGCGTTGTAAGAACTATAATCACATCTACATCGGCGAAGCAGTTAAGCCTCGAGGAGAACAAGTCTTTAGGAGGTTGCGACCATCACATCAAACTGTTTACTCGGAAACAGAAAAGCAATTCATCATCTGTTGTAAACAAGTCAATCGCAATCACAGATCGCGACAATAGGGGTAGTTGTATAATTGACTGGCAGGACGCCAAGGTGATTGGTAGCGAAATAAGAAAAACAATGTAATGGTTAGGTGGATAAATGCGGCCCTCTGAATCATGAAGAATGCCTGTTATGAAGCAAGACGAGGGGTACTGGCTCTACCATAGCGGGAAGAGCCTGTTTACCCCAACACCCGACGAGCAGCAGAATAACGTAATGTTCCAGAATTGGATTACACGAAGAAGGCTACAGATTGTCATTGAAACGTTGAAGTAAGTGAGAGAAACAATGGTTGTGTTTTAAGTGTTTTTTCTCTGCCAACTTGATAACAATTGTCACCAAAACAGCCGGGATGTTTGAAGAAAATATTTACACTAATAAATTAATAAAACCTTCATAGCCATTCAATATTCGGAACACTTCTATTTGGTCTCTTCTTGATCGACCGGTATCCTGTGTTGTAACACTTTATTATTCGAGTGGAGAACACGCTTGATGCCAAAAACTCTCTTATGATCAAAAACCACATCATTTTAGTTTGTTTTTTGCAAAGCCAGTAACAATCCACCATCGCCACCTCCTATTAAAGACATTTACTTTGACCGTTCCTTCCGTACGTAATACATTTACGGCCCTGAATTGTATACATTTCATAATTACGGTCGTTCTGGAATCAGCGTAATTGCTTTTCATTGATAGTGGGATAAGTCTGTTCTATTAAGGCAATTAGTGCCCGATAGGGCATCTATATATTTCCTGTTATGGTAACAACTCCGGAAAAGTATTACAAATGATTACTGTTACGGCATCTTCCAAACAAACACAAACCTGCAAGGCCCAATATAATGTTTGTTAACTTTACAAATGTATTATATATTTTACATTAATATATCGTATTGATAAATACATATTTATGTTATAATTATGTGATATTCACGTCAGCGATACAATTAAAAACACTCATTTCGTTGTCTTAACAAAATGGCCTCCTTATCATTAGAACCTTATTAACTGCTCTTTTTTAATTGAATAATAATTATATAACTTGCATTCAACTATGCCAAATTATTAGAGTTCATGCAATTTACGTTTTGACACGATTTCCACAGAAAGAATTAAAAACGTTGCCATACAAAAATTACAACAAGAAGAGCTGGAATAACGGGCAATTGCCCTAGTTTGTCTTGCATGCTTATGTCGAATAGGTTCCTTGAATCGCAATGGCCGTTCCGCATTATCTTCTTGCATCGTGGTCTCGACTCCCCCTTTCCCAAACCCGTGTTATGTTTCGGGGTGTCACTGTTTTCCTGGTTTCCTCACTCCATGTTTTTGTAACTTTCGAGACAATGGCTCGTTCTATCTCCAGAAGCAGTGGCCAACGAAATGCATCCTCTCCTCTCTGGTCTTATCTGATAGTTTAGGCCTACGTAGAACTAATTTACAATTGCTCAAACTTCTGCTGTGATCAATATGTGAACTTGCAAATAGTGAATACGGCGGGCCTCAGACTACAGTCTCCTACTTGGAGAATTGTTGTTGCTCTCCTCGTTATCCCTGAAGGGGATAAGGCTGGCACCGATACTGGTCGTTGTGTCTTCCCATCTTCTTCTTCCCGTTTCACGGCCGTCTCCACCACCCGTCTCCACCACCCGTCTCCACCACTCGTCTCCACTTCCCCATTTCCCTCGCGGGTACAAACAAATATGGCTTTCCTCTTCTGTAGTACCGGTCAACGGAAGAAAACGTCCAACGTAGACAATCATCTGTATAAACTGTTCAGTCTTTAACATGTAAACTGTACTTGAGTTGTTTGTGCACTGGCGACCGTAATAACGTGTTTGTGCACTGGCGACCGTAATAACGTGTTTGTGCACTGGCGACCGTAATAACGTGTTTGTGCACTGGCGACCGTAATAACGTGTTCTTGGATTCCATAAATACTTGCATTTATGTTTACACTTTATGTGTGTGCATCACACATGCACTGTGCATCACTCATACACTGTTCATTACTCATACACTGTGTATTACTCATACACTGTTCATCACACATACACCGTGCATTAATCGTACACTGTGTATTACTCATACACTGTGCATCACACATACACTATGCATCACACATACACTGTTCATCACACATACACTGTTCATCACTCGTACACCGTGCATAACACATACACTGTGCATCACTCGTACACTGTTCATCACACATACACCGTGCATCACACATACACTGTGCATCATACATACACTGTGCATCACTCGTACACTGTGCATCATACATTCACTATGCAT
This sequence comes from Lamellibrachia luymesi, assembly GCA_009193005.1. Lineage (NCBI taxonomy): Eukaryota > Metazoa > Annelida > Polychaeta > Sabellida > Siboglinidae > Lamellibrachia > Lamellibrachia luymesi. Next base: position 178,560 of record SDWI01000650.1, on the reverse strand, counting down.
TACACATACACTAACGTATACGAATTAACATTTTGGTGCCAACTACCTAATGATGTTTTGAGATAACAGACCCCCAAGGCGGACCACACTGAATATTCATCCATAACAATGAGGCATTTTCACAATTACAACGGTATCAACATACCTCGGCCGGTCTAACGTGGCTAAGAATAGCACCAGTGCATGCTACAAGACAGCATTACTTTGAAGCACCGAAACGCCACAGACATGCCATGAAAAAGCAATAGTCGGTGCATAATTCATAATCTCACAGGTCGTACATTCATATTAGCGGATGGATCAAAACTCCAGGCTGTACCCAAATTGTTCAGGTGACGTTGGTAATGCTAAAACGTCCCGGAGTTAATTCAGGATTTTGCTTTCGGGTCATAGTTGTGGTGGTCGACTACGAAGACTGATCGACATATCATGTTATATAGTTTGACCTATATATATTTTATATGATATAGACCGCCCAAATGTGTCTTAAAATGAACCAAATTTTCAACAAGTAACCATTACCTTTCTATGGATATTGATATTGCGTTCAGCGTGCAAAATAAACATGATATTCGAAGCGAAACATGACATGACTTTGGGATAAAATCGATCAGACTATGCGTATTTAATAGTGGAAGTCTGCCGCGCCACATTTTAAACTAATGGTCATCAAATAATTGCAGTGGTCGCATGGTAACAATACGAAAGTTACACCACAACTTCAAAGGGAAGGTCAGGTGCAGCCCACGCCCTCAAATGAAAATCAATGTTGTGTCTTGAAGGCTAATCTTGTACGAAGAAGACGCATCGACTTCCCGCAATAGCCTGTCGGAGACTGCACTTCCTTCGCCATGTCATGGGGCAGACCTCTCTTTTCCGGATGCATCCCTCCTAGAATAACCAAACTGTCTTGACAACGGAACGATCGGTAAACTCGAACCGAATCTTTTTCCTGTTTTTGTCCGCGAGTTTTCGCCAACTCCCTACATTTGCGCCGTGATGCTTTTTCCAGCCAGGTTCCGATGACGTCAGGGTTGTAAAGGATTACAGTTATTTTTACTACAACACGAACTGTATCATGGATCTAAATATATCAGGATTACATTCAACGCATAACTGTTGATAGATATCAATTTGCTAGATGTATATGTGATACATTTATGTTGATTTGTTGTATAAGAATATAAAACATTTGAGTGGAGCAAACACATGTCATGCCACGAACAGTATAAAAAACCGGAAACTGTTTCGTTTAGTTTTTGCAACGAAGATCGCAGATTTCGTTTTCTTTCCGCACAGACAAGAAATTCCAAGTGCCTAGACACAAGGCCTACAATCTCTCGCACTAGGAACTGTAGTCGCAAATGGCCTGACGTAAGACATAACACAAAAACATTTGTATAGAAGTATTAATGTTACCTGTTTAGATGTTTATATACAGTGTCTTTACCAAATGGCCTGACGTAAGACATAACACAAAAAACATTTGTAATAAAATAGTAATGTTACCTGTTTAGATGTTGATATACCGTGTCTTTATGAACGAGTCACTGAGCTTTGAGTAGCTATGTTTTTTTATTGTACTGTTAGCAATGTATTTATTGTGGGTTTTAGTGTAAATATATGCCTCGCTCGTAATTCACATAATTCGTTCGTGCTCTCTGATATATTGGCCGAAGAAATGCGAGTATATTTGGATTTATAGATTTCGTAATACATTATATGATTTTCTCAAAATGGTCCTGGATTGTGTTCGTGATATATCTGTTGTTTTTGCGACGGTGTTGGCCGCATATTTAGATCAGTAATAATGATGCTTTACGTCTTCCGCTGAAGAATTATCTTCCTTGTATATATGCGACAATCGATTGTAGTTTACGACAAAATAAGTATGATTTAATGCACTAATTGTATGTCTGCTGCATCATGTTGACGTGCAGTGATTGTATCTTGAAAATTAATATGTTAAAGATGGAATGTCAATATCCATTTCGCTTCACGAGACATGTGTTACTTGACATATTGGCTGCATATAAACACGTTTCGTGTAAACATCTGTATATTCCCTATTATATTTGCAATCCAGTTAATTGCATTCCTTTTATTGATCAGAACAATTCTTGCAACGGGGTGATGTAGGCAAAGATGATATAAATAAAACACTATTCCCGTTAAGGCTAAACAAATTGCAGCTAGCTATTAACATTCATTAATTTTTTTATGCTACCACGAATATGTCCGGATAATGCCAAACATATGCATTGCCTGCTTTGGGAAGAACACACAAGGGCCTTCCAAAATCCCCGCCTGACGTAAGAAAGCTGTATACATTTGTACGTCGTCGTTGATGGAGGACTCAATGTTTATTAGGACTAACACAAAGGCCATTACACAAAATGCACTGGGAGTTGTTGTTTTCTGAGAGACATATTTCATGTGACAACGAGGCTGCGTTGGCGTAACACACCGAGTATATCAAACCTGGCAGATCTGAGCCAAGGGCCGTCCTTCGAGACCGTTTTATACCAGTTCGATTTCGGCCAATGTCCTTTGTCTGTTGTCGTCGTAGGAGGCAGAGAGCATTATGGTCAGACCACGGTTGCGTAAGACATTTGACATTTCGTTGTTAGCGCGGAACAAAACCAATTGCAGCAGACACGATTTCGTTCTTGCATTAATGCGAAGACATGTCCAGTCCGAGTATGGCATAGCAGCGAGTCTTTTTATAATAATAAACATCGTCCTGTAAAACGCGGTGGCTCAATGGTTTGGTGCTCGCCTTTAGATCAGGAGGTACTGGGTTCAAACCACAGGTCGGCGGCCAACCTTGCTCTTTCGTAAACATTGGGTACGCATAGGGGCACGCTAGTGTAGTTTGCTGCCATGTTGGTGTTATGCAAATTTGCCCATACTTACCCATAAATGCTCACTTCCGACCCCCAACGACAAGCTGCCGTCTGTCGCATTCCATCTCTTTAACTATTGCATGGAAACGAGAATCACCTGCATCCTCTGTTGCCGACTAGTCCAGTACCAGGCATATATATATAGAAAAGAAATTGAAAACATATCTTTCGGGGGAAACACTAAAAGCTGTAGGACCCTTCTACCTGGTGTCAGTGACAGGAGAGAAAACATTTCCCACACGGGTACATGTGTAATAAGTCGTAGTTCATTGTGGTGGTCTCTATTTCGAATAGTTTTATAACTGTTGGTGTAAGAAGCTGAAAGTATATGTGATTGTTGTTGTCCATTGTAAATCGCGAGATAAACGTAGCTTAGATTCCCTCCAGCCAGCCCTCTACATCCCTCTCCACCCATGTCCACCCCTCTCCAACCTATCCTCCCCTTTCTATCCCTCTCCATCCTTCTCCATCCCTCACCAATCTTTTCCCCGTCCCTCTCTCTCCCTCTATCCTCCTCTGCCTCTCTCTCTCCTTCTTTCTCCCTCTCTCCTTCTCTCTCCCTCTCTCCCCCTCTCCCTCTCTCCTTCACCCCCTCTGCCTTTCTCCCTCTCTCCTTCTCTCTCCCTCTCTCCATCTCTCCCTTCCTCCCTCTCTCCCCCCCTCTCATGCTGTCACTCTCCCTCCCTCTCTCTTGACACGTTGATGCGACTGGGTTCAATAGTTCGAGCTACTGATGTGATACATGATGCCATATTCAACATTAAACTTATTTTGACCTGAAAAAAACAAATGAACAAATTGCCCTTTCGGAAACGTACTGACCAGCGACAGCTATTTCGGGATAAATAATAAGTAAGTGGGCGCGTTTACAATACACCAGACAGCGTCAGCGGAAGCTACGATTATCCGTCAAATTCCACGGTAGCAGCAATGGTCCAGGTCCTGCGGCAATGGTCCGCGGTTTTATTCAGCTGTCCATGGGTGTGTGTCGTCTGCAGTTTCTCATCCGCGTTGAGTTGTGGCAGATAATCGATGCAGGCGCTATTAAACGAACTTCTTCTATTATCTTCCGAGTTCGACTCATTGGCTCTGATTATCGTTATTCGGTGTCCGTCACGTCGTCTCCGCTCTACACGAACAAGCAGCCCAGGCAATGGACCCGAACCTCCACTCGACCGCCGAGTTAATTACGACCGCCAGTGGCGATAGTTAGCCCCCCCCCAGTGGCGCTGATAGTTAGCCTGTCGCCGATTAAGGCGGTGTTTTGTTGTGTTTATAAACTATTCGATTACCGCCGGTAAGTGAACTCTCGCGGAAAATTGAAAATGTGTTTCCTTGTAAACCGAGGCCGCCTGCTGTGCTTGGTATTGCAGTCAGTGTAGCGCAATCTCTCCCACGACGCTGGGTGGCTAAACGCTAGCAGTGTGAAACGGTTTAAAAGCAGAATATACAAACATCTGACGGTGTGGGAAGGATATCGTTGGAAAAACTCTCAGGTTCTCGATGTTCCAATCGCTTCCTTGTCAACGAGCCGTTAACGGCTTCTAGCGTTGGATTGCTTGGATCATCTTTAAATATGTCAAATCTAATAAAACAGTAACTGTTGGTAGGTCGATATGGGAGGTGTGTGTGTGTGTGTGTGTGTGTGTGTGTGTGTGTGTGTGTGTGTGTGTGTGTGT
>SDWI01000650.1:130634-152162 GCA_009193005.1 Lamellibrachia luymesi | reverse complement strand
CTACTACTACTACTACTACTACTACTACTACTACTACTACTACTACTACTACTACTACTACTAATAATAATAATAATAATAATAATAAGCCAATGGGTAAACTGAGACTAACGACCGAACGAGAGATGACTTGGTATACGCACAAAACATGCAGCCACCAGATAATGAGGCTTCTCGCAAGTAAACCGCTTAGGTAATTGCTAACTGGGCGCACTGTGTGAGGGAGGCTGGCTTTGTAGATAAGTCATCCACACACCAGTGCATCGTTTCATCTAGTCCTTTAAACTGGACAGGCGGACGTGAGTAGCCCACACGCGGTGTCATATCCCCGGCTATACACGGCAAGAACGGTCGCCGATACCAGACGCTTCACACATTACGACTGTAACTAAAATCAATACGCGTGGTGTCAGGTGTCGGAATATAATCCTTCGTGTATTTGAGAGTATCGTACAATTCGTCCAGATGAGTGCCGATGTTCTTGTGTATTGTAACATTAAATATTAGAATGAATAAACAAAAGATGATTCACCAGCGATTCAAGGTTCATGTGTTTGTGGACTGCTACTTGTTCAAAAATAAGATTATGCCCAAACATAGCTGGGGTAATGAATTTTGTCGAATTACTACGCATGTTAATATCATATTGCTAGAATGCAAGAGCTCTTATCGTCAACAGTGAAACAACGAAATCTCTATGGCTTGATCACATCGCCCAGCACAACACCATTAATAAACCCTGCAAGGCATCCTGGAGGACAAGAGAAGACGGGGCTGCCAGCTGCTGCCAACATGGCTGGATAATATACAGAACTAAGCAAAGCCTACCGACCCTGCTACGGACAGCAGAAGACAGACAACGGTGACGAAGAATATGTGGAAATGGCACCCTACTACCATCGCGGTCAATGGATGAAGGTGAATGGTGAATATCATGTTGGCATTGACAATGCTACCATCATCATCCATGCCGTACTCCAGTGATGGGAGTTGTCTGATTACACTGGGTAACACGTACGGATCCGATCATTAAAAAACCGTGCATCCGCAGATGTTGTGACGGCATTAATAATGCACATATAAAACAATCTCTATTTTTCACCGCAATGTCAACGCTGCTTTCCCGCTACGACCGATATAACAATTTTATTAGCGCAATTGAAATAACAACTGAGATAAACTACCGCGCTGTGGAAGGTGCGAGGATTTATCGCCGCCGGATGTTTGATATGGTTATTGTGAGTGCGTGCACGTTTCGTTTGCGAATGTTTCGGTGCATGTTTTGCAACGTCTCGATGTTTAACTAGCACGTGGTCTTAATGACGTTTTCTGCCAGTCTTAAAGGCGTTGTCCACATCTGACAGCACCCACAGTCTCTCCGTGTGTAGAATCTCAATCTCGTACGGAATCCCACCAAAGATGCTATCAGCAATCGAGAAGATACATGATAACTCGATATGTTGTATAAAAAAACAGATCGTTAGGCTCCAGCGACCGGATCTATGTGTAGACTGGTGCCAGGCATTGAACACTGCATCATTTCTCCCCTCCTTTTCGCTGTGGCCATAGACTGGGTTCTACGTTTAGCAACGAGACGCACGAGTGTGTGTTGACGAGGAGCATTTGTCAGATCTGGATTTTGCCGATAACATTTCGGCCTCCCAGACAGCACCTACGATATCCAACTTCTCGTTGTATCAGTCAGCAGATACGGCAAGCGTTGGTACTTATCATCGGTGTCAAGAATAGGAAAAAATGTCGACTGGGAGCGTCAACCACACACATGTGTCTTATAAACCAGAACAAAGTGGAAACAGAAGAATACTTCACTAACCTCGGCACTTCCATGGACAACCATATGTTAACCCCAGAGAGGGATGTGTGGAGTATAGCAACTGAAGAGTGTCTGCCAAAGAATCGTCAATCATGAGTTAAACTGCAGAGTAGAGAAAACGTCAGCAACGTTAAACCATGCAGTTGGGGACAGTGTAAGGCAGCAGCATTTACCCGCGAGTTAATAATCAAAACTCTTGTTTTGAAACTCAAACATTCTACCAACTCTGCTATACTGATGCGCAACATATTGGCAAAACGTGATCAGTGGTGTACCACCAGGATCAATACTCGGCCCAATGTTATTTGTTATCTTTATAAACAACATTGAATCATCTGTAGTAAGCTTCATGTTAAAGTTTGCTGATGACACGAAAACGTTGAGGCAAGTTACATAGGCTGCATATGCTTTCCCTCTCCAGGAAACCTCCATTCTATGTATAAATGGAGTCAGGATTGCTAGATGCCTGTACATTGGATACAACAACCCGAACTACGACTATTTTATGGGAGATGAACGTATATAATCGATAGATATAGAGAAAGACCCAGGAGTACACATTCATAAATCACTGAAAGTAAAGGAGCAAGTAAACTACATAGTCAAGAAAGCAAATATAATACTATGGACAATTCGTACACAGACAAAAGCATGACAAAAAAACTTATACATCACCTTGGTCGGACCCATCATTGAACACTGCCAACAGGCATGGCGCCCATATCTTCAGAAACATACAGACAAATTAGATAGTGTACAAAGGAGGGTCAGTAAGATGATCACTGGAAATGCTAAGCTCCCATATTATCTAAGATTGCGAAAGTGTGGCCTCCTGTCTCTACGAGATAGGAGGAAAAGGGCTGATATGCTAGAAGTTTTCAATATTATTAATGTATTTACTGACACAGACACCAAGAGAATATTCGAGCTAAACCCCGTCCAGGAAGACACAACAAGACACCACAGCCGACTAGATGCACGCCACAAGTTCTTTTCACAGCGAGTAATCAAGCCATGGAATACCCTACCAAGCGATTGTGTCAATGCACTAACAGTAAACAATTTCAAAACAAAATATCAAAATTGCTGTCATAACCACTGATTGGGTGGGGGGGCTATATATGAGCCATTAGGCTCTCTGCCCCAAACCCGTTCAAGGTATGTTCAATATGACACCTATGACACATTCGTGAGCATTGTTCGGTGAATATAACAAAAAAGGATTCGAAGAAAAACAGTTGCAGTAGGTGAGAGAGATACAATGACAGCACAGGTACATATATTTCGCATGTTCTGTAGTCTGTGTTGTTGCATTCATTAAAATGCGTAAAGGGAGAAAACATAAGCTGCAATCAGATTCGCGCCATTCCTACGGTTGTTTCGCCAGGCACTGCATATGTCCTGAGTCACGTACGGCATGTACACATACTTGTGTGCCTGGATGTCCAATGAGTGTGTTCGTCCACAGGTACACATATGTCGCATGTTCTCTAGTCAGTGTTGTTGCAATGTGTAAAGGGACAGAAAAATAAGCTGCAATCAGATTCGCGCCATTCCTATGGTTGTTTCGTTAGGCACTGAAGATGTCTGAAGTCACGTACGGCACGTACACATACTTGTGTGCCTAGATGTCCAATAAGTGTGCCCGTCCACCTACTTACGTATTCGCGAATTCAACGAAACATTGCGAACATACCAATGATCATTTACGCGGAGTAGGGACGGTGCGTGCAGTTACCCTTCCCCGACATTCACTGGAATGCTGCCCGAAACGGGGCCGCAGTCGTGTGTCACGCTGAATGGTCGATGACCAGCACGATGTGTTATTTATATTAACGATTATCGGAGCCAAATTTGTACGTCCTAAATGCATGCAACTTGGTCGTCCAGATTCCAGAGCAACGTCTTCGCTAACTCGAGGTTGCATTATGACGGACCGAGTTGGGAGAGAAACAAGTCCCTTTATGTGCCTTGGTTCAGGGAAGAATACATGAGTGTGGATGACTTTACAATAGATGGCTTTAATTTTAATTAAATAATATTTTAACTTTAATTGGCAATTTTATTTACACTATTTAAATTGGCATTCGTATTTCAATTATTTTAATTGACATTCTTAAGTTAATTATTTTTATTGCCATGTTTTATTTTATTATTTTAATTGGCATCTAGGCGTTGTGTTGACCGTAATTAATGTTTAAATCATAAGACTCGTGGAAATGTGCCGTACTGGGCAGGTATTCATATGAAAAGCCGTCATTAACAAATGCATGTGTTAAAGGTGACATTAAGCCATTGGTGTACTTGGTGAGAACATCTGGTGGTGCGGGACATCGGACCGTCTGTCCAGTCAATCAGTGACACATCATCTTCTAAGCGGCTGCCTCGCCACTCGTCGGCCCCACGTGCGCTTCGTTAAACCCACATTGCCTCCGGGAATACTTCCGCTTACCGCCAGACCGCCAGCGACATAAACGTTTGTGTTTGTCCAGCGACATCGAAGTAACGCCTACTGGAAACGAGAGCTGGTGGCGATGAACGAGCTTTGGATTCAGCGTCCGATGATATGAGAACAATGCGGCTGTGACTGCGAGAGAGAGAGANGAGAGAGAGAGGGAGAGGGAGAAAGAGAGAGAGGGAGAGAGAGGAGAAGGAGATAGAGAGAGAGAGAGGAGAGAGGAGAGAGAGAGAGAGGAGAGATGAGAGAGAGAGAGAGAGGGATAAAGAGGTGTGGTGAGGGAGGGGGTGAGAGAGAGAGGCGTAGATAACATGGTAGGACAGCCAATGATGGTTGGTGGCTCAATGGTTACGTGCTCGGAACCAGGGATTACTGGGTTCTTACTCTAGTTTTTTTTTGACAAACTTGCGTAGACCTTGCCGACTCATCTAGCATCTGGCGTATAGGAAGGAATTGGAAGTACATGTCTTTCGGATGAGACACAATAAGTCGTAGATCTCATCGTGTGGGGAAGTAACCGACGTCAACTGCAGTGATAAATGTGCAACTTAGTGTAGACTCACGGAGTGGCGGTCTCTATCTCTAACACGCCAATTGTGCGAATGCACCCAGTTCAACAATACTCTAGTAACATTAATTAGGTGTGGCTCGCGTTATGTGTGACTACTATAGATGAATAAGCGGTAATGGAAGAAGAAAAAGGCGACGAAGAAGAAGACGAAGAAGAAGGCGACGAAGAAGGCGGAGAAGAAGGTGACGAAGAAACTACCGATGTTCTCCCGCACCAATGTCTCGTAGACGGCTCGATGTCTCGTAGATGCCGATGTTGTCTGACGAGCTATTCGTGAGAATCTTTTCACCGTTTGCACCAGAGTAGCCATAAATCGGGGCCGCCTTACTCATTACCGTAGAGCGACAAGCCCTGGGCAGGTCGATTAGCATGCGCGTATAGCAAAAGTCATGGATTCTAACATCACGTAATAATAACGATGATATGTATATTAGATAATAAATAAATACTGCGTGTACAATCCGCATTTTCACAAGTACATTTTCTTTCCTTGCGTTATCTTTATATCAAGAACAAAATGTACGCCTGCAACGCTAGCGAATGATGAACATGCTATTAAATAATGATATATTTAACGACAATGCAGATCTAAGGTTGAGTATGTTAGTAAATTCTTCTCCCAGAATTCATAGACCACGAGAGCGCCTGTTTCTGAAGCGAGTGAAACGAGGAACGTTACCGATAAACTAGTTCACTGCAGCACGCAGCAGGAATGGGCGCAATACTACTAAACAATACTGTCAATAGTTGCAACACAGTTACTACTGCAGCACTAAGCGGTACTTTGCAGTTGTATAATGTCGTTTATATTGCACTATTTAATAATAATAATAATAATAATAATAACAACAACAATATACATGATTTAATAACGTTGTTATTTCGGCGGGGCCTTCGAAGGCCACAAAACATTCATTGATGTGTTATAAAAATATATGAAACATCATCATCATCATCATCATTATCAATATCATCATCATAGTCGTCGTCGTCGTCATTATTATCATCAAAACTGTTTGTTCTGGCCGTGTCTCTTTCTCCAGTCACTATTCCGGCACTGTCATTGGCGGTCGACGTGGTTGCCTTGCGTACGCGCCCATACTCCTTCCACTGTGTGCGCACAACGTTCGGAATCACTTTTATCCCCTCTCCCTCTCCCTCTCCCTCTCCCAACTCCCCCTATTTGTAGATGGCCCCTTACAGTCGTCTCGGTAGCACTGTCGACAAACGTGGTAAGCCACCATATTATTGAGTATTGGTCGTATGGTCGTGACATCAACCACGCGCCGCAGAAGCTGGGTGTAACATCTATCGATCCAGTCTTCGAAGTTGTGAGTGACATAAAGCTTCTGATCAATACAGTAGGATACTCTCAACATATGCTTTAAACAAGGCCAGTTTGGAGTTACGACCAAAAACTGACCTCCAAACTGACTGCTGCAGGTTGTCCAGGACTGGGCTTTCATAAGCTTGACTCCTTCGCTGAGTCAGGAGCTAGTGACACAGTTGGAAACAGCATAGTATTAACATCAATATGTGTAGCCTACCGAAAGAATATAATGTAAAATAAAATCTGGAATAATCATCCTGTGATTCGTTACAGCAGTAGATCATATGTCCTCAATAATTGGCTAACTTTTCTAATGTTAGGTCCGTATGTGGTTGATCGCTAGGTGGCAGCATCGATGGCCGCGGTACCAGTCGCTCGGTTCGCATCGCAATAATAAACGATATCATCTAACAAACTGACACTACGAATGATGTAGAGCATACTAAAGCGTGTCGTCGATAAATCAAACCGCTGTGTACTTAATACGGCATACACAACAACCGTCAGTCAATATGCTATTATCTGATTGTATCATCATCATCATCATCATCATCATCATCTACTCGTCCGGATGACGAGTCCCATACAAATTGTTCGCAATATTTCTCAATTTATGTAAGTCCTGCAAAAGATATAAACTAAATCGACATGCGCATTGGCGTGATGTGTCACATATTTATATCTACTGCTAAAACAATATCAACGGCATTAATTAGTAGCCGCTTTGACTATTGTAATTCATTACTAAATTGCTAAAAGAGACTTGGCTAAACTCCAACGAGTACACAATTGTCTGGCACGTGTGGTTCTCAGGGCGCCTCGGTTTTCACCATCACTACCACTACTTAAACAGTTACACTGGCTTCCAGTTTCTTATCGAATTAATTTTAGGCTGCCCACTCTTACATATCGTGCTCTATCTAAACAACAACCACCCTACTTGGCTAGACTCCTACATCTTTCAAATATCCCTAGGCAACTCAGATCATGCATTTCACATAAACTTATTGTACCTAAGACAACACTTAATTTGGGTAAACGTGCTTTCTCTGTCGCTTCGCCTAGGGTCTGGAATGAACTCCCCATCACTTTGAAAACATCTGAAACTATAGCTATTTTCCGAAAAAAACTCAAGACATATTTATTCCAAATTGCATTTCCACCATAATAAATGTTCGATTGTCCCTCGTTCTGATACTGACTTTCGCTTCTTAGAGTCACATTTATTGATTCACGAAGAGGAGCCAATCAAAATTATTATTTCCGACCCCCAATGGGACGCTCAAATATTGGCAGTGGGGAACTCATTATTTATTGTTTGTGCTAGTATCTCTAACACCATGCACCATTTGTAGCTTCATTTAATATGAATTGAAGTTTACATATGGTGTATAATACATGTATTATTTAAATGATACTGAACATTCTAAGAGATATAGTGAAATGAATATTTAATACATATGCACATATATGCACCTACACATCAGTTGTAGTGCTACATAATATTATCACAATACAAACAATGTCACAGATGTGGTGCAACTAGTGACTACTGAGGCAAGAAAAGCCAAACTACAGATGTGATTATAGAGATCACGTGTGCACCTGCAGTGTACGGTACATTCCATATATGCTTTAGCAATTTCAGTTTATTTTTCACACGAGAGCACCTGATCCATGCTTTGGACACTTCTGGAAATCTTATCCAAATGGGTCTGCAAACGTTTTCGCACTTTGTCCAACCAAAGCCTTCTGGCAAAGCCACCGACATTTTAGCAAGGTGATGTCAGGATATTTTCCAGCTAGGATGAAAATTACATTAGCATCTAGATTGATGACCATTGCATCATGTTCCAACACATGCAGAACGTGGACAACAATAAGTAACACAACAACAACAACAACATGCTTTAGCTGGGGAAATATTTATTTTAATGCTACATGAATGTCATTCGATCTGAGGAAGCCTCGGAGTCTCAAGCTTTGCTAGTATTCAACGCACTAACAGTTTGCGACATCAAGAAACAACAGATACCTTCCTTTACCTGGCAAAGCACTCCTTTGATGTAATCAAACTGCAACAACTCTGATGTCTTCCAGTGGATTAAGAGGACAAGTCTGATGTCTTCCAGTGGATTAAGAGAACACGTCTGATGTCTTCCAGTGGATTAAGAGGACAAGTCTGATGTCTTCCAGTGGATTAAGAGAACACGTCTAATGTCTTCCAGTGGATTAAGAGGACAAGTCTGGTGTCTTCCAGTGGATTAAGAGGACAAGTCTGATGTCTTCCAGTGGATTAAGAGGACACGTCTGATGTCTTCCAGTGGATTAATAGGACAAGTCTGATATCTTCCAGTGGATTAAGAGGACAAGTCTGATGTCTTCCAGTGGATTAAGAGGATAAGTCCTCTGAGCAGCGTCAAAGAAACTAAGATAGACTCCTTCTGTCAAGATGATATTAGATTGCTGGATATATTTCCTCCCACTAAGATAAAAAACAAAACATGGGCATTATCAGTTTAATAATATATTATGTCTCAATAACAGACGTGTCCTCTTTCACGTGTTCATGCCACCAACAGTAATATTTTTTCTCAGTATGTCCTGCTTCAACAAGTTATATGGGCTGTTTACGTTTATGTCTTCATGCCACCAAGAGTAACTCTTTTTAGTATGTCCTGCTTCAACAAGTCATATGGGCTGTTTACCATGCCGGAGCATGGATTATGTAACATCAAATAAAAATGGTATCTTCCCCAGAAGACTTTGGTTGGACAGAAGTTAACCACGTTTGGACACCTACCCATATGGATGACACTTCCTCGCGTGTCAGGTGCTCTTTTGTGATGAACAAATGCTGCAATTGCAAATGTACAAAAAATCTACGGAATGCTCCGCAATCTTCAAGAGCAAGTGTGACGTAAACTATAATCACATTGATATGTTGACGTTCCTTGCTTTAGTAGCTCCACCATATCCTTTCCCTGTGCATCCTTCTTGTCAAGGGATATTTTTATTTTTATAAGCATGCTGTAATCAAGAAGAGAACATCATTTATATGAGTACAACCATCTGGCAAAAAATGCAAATTGCTTAAACGGAGAAACATATGATTGGTTTATTCTGTAATTGTCCTTATCAGAATACCAAAGTGTGAGTTTGTGTGCGATCTGTGTCATTGAAGAATTTGTATGTAACTTGTGTGTTTGTGTGAGACAGGATGAAGGACTCTGCACGCTGGCATCTCTCGAGTCCATGTCTGACGGAGGTGATAGGTCAAGTGGTCCTCAATGCCAAGGTGCTCAACACTGGCCATGAGAACTATAACAGGATGGTGACCTCCGCCTTCCAGTCCACCATCCAGTTGTGGAGCGTCATGGTCAGCAATGATAGGTGAGATAGGTCAGTCAGTGAGATACGTGTTTCAGGAGAAAAAGGCTCTGGGGAGAATCTTGCACCAAGTTTCTAAATGGTGCACCATAGTCACACAACACCATGTTTGTAGAGGGGTGATAAAATTTTGCAAACTTTGTATTGAAATGTTTTTTCTCATAAGCAATTTATACACTATTTATGGAAATGTTGATAACATTCTTGGATTTATTAAACATAACTGTTTTTTCCAAACTAACAGTGCTTTTCCTCCTTGCTCCCTGCTGTACATGGGTTAGGGTCAGTCAAAGTATTGTTTAGCCACTCTTTCTGTTGTTTCTTTGACCATCAATATGGTTTTCTACCCAAGCATTCAACGGAATATGCTGCACTGGAATTCATAGATAGGATTATAACCCAAATGGATCAGGATGAAATACCCATAAACATATATTTGGACCTTTCTAAAGCATTCGATACCAGTGAACATTTAATTTTAATTGACAAATTAAAATATTATGTATAAATGGTACAAATTTGAACTTATTCAGTAGCTACCTAAATAACCGTAAACAATATACTGAAATTGATCATATAAAATCAAACATGTTACCAATATCAACTGCCATACCACAGGGCTCAATCCTAGGACCTCTGTTATTTATTATATATATATATATATATATATATATATATATATATATATCAATGATTTTGCACAAGCCAGTAAAATGTTTAATTTCATCATTTATGCTGATGACACAACCTTATCAAGTACTTTAAATACTTTTAATGATAACATACAAAATGACAATTTATAATGTTTAATAAATTATGAACTTTTAAAAATAAATGAATAGCTCAAAATAAATACATTATCATTAAACATTGCAAAATCTAAATATATGACATTCCAAAGGACAAATAAAAATATACATACGCTTACTGTGAAGATAGATAATATAAATATTGAATAAGTTAAGGAATTTAATTTCTTAGGTTTAATTATTGATACAAATCTGAACTGGAAAAGACATACTGAAAAAATTTCAAACGCATGTTCTAAAAAGATTGGCATTTTAAATAAATTAAAACATTTGTTATCACAACAAATTAAAACGTTATTATATAATTCATTAATTGTACCACACATTAATTATTGCATCATGGCTTGGGGTTTTCAAACAAATAGAATAATAAAACTTCAAAAGAAAGCATTGAGAATTATTACCTTAAGTAACTATAATTCCTACACAGACCCACTCCATAAAAAAAAACTCAGCATGTTAAAAGTAGATGACATTCTTAAATTACAACAACTAAAATTATATTACAAATATTTACATAACAACTTACCAGTTTATTTACAAAACTGGAGGATAATCTTCAACTATGACATACATAATTACGATACACGAATCAAGAATGAAATATATACTTATAAAACTAAACACGAATTTGCAAAGGCATGTCTTCGGCATAATTTACCATTTTTACTTAATAATATTCCTACTATAGTTAAGGAAAACTTAATACACACAGCTTACAAGGATTTGCTCTGTATGCAAACACTTTTGCAAAATTATCAAGATTCATGCACAAGGCAAAATTGCTATATACGTATGCAACATTAACAAAATACAACCACCTATCACCCTTATGCTAAAAGGCGCCTAAACTGCAAACACACATAATCAAGCTGGAATAGTAATACACGAACACGCACATGCACACGAAGAAGCACATGCCCCGCGCGCGCGCGCGCACGCACGCACGCACGCACGCACGCACACACACACACACACACACACACACACACACACACACACACACACATGGCGACTGCATGTTTACGTGACGCTAAGGCATCATTCGCTCGATTTCTTACTGATCGATTTTTTACAGTTTCTCTCGGCAGCCTTGATTAGTCGGTTGATTAATGGCTGGTGACGTTCGTGTTGAGCGATGTCCACCTGCCTTTGTCCCAGTTCCGCAGTAAATTAAGTTAATAGGTCAGACTAGGATAAAGGTGCTTCGGTAAAGATGTTTGCAGGCTGTCCAACTTACAGCAGGATTCATTAAGATCCATACATTCGTGTTGGCTTTTCGTGTGCATGTGAAAACAAACAATGAAGAGAAGGAGGGAACGTCGGCCATCGTTGGTGTGCATTTGGTTTTATTCGTATGCATTTATTTTGGTAGAATACACTCATTTACAAAGTTCAATTACAATATAACACGTACTCTGATTCTTCTTAAAGAGAAAACTCAAACTTCAAGGAAATGTTCACCAATTATTTACGGAAAGGCACTGATATGCTTATGCCTAAATGCCAAGAGCATCGCAAATAAAAAGCGAGTTAGACATTATAATAGCAGATATTGAGCCTCGTGTAATATCGCAGGTATCACATAATCATGGACACATCATTATAGATTGCAGAGGGTGATCAATATCAGTTTCTGCTTCTAACACAGGATTGTTTCCTCATTCAAAATATATTTTAACCAATCATAAGTGAAAATGTGTTTTGTCTTCTCAAAATGATTCAGTTGACAATTTCAAAGTACATGAAACGTTTCAGTGAGCATAGCCAGATCCATTTTAATATAAAAACTAAAAACAGGGAATACATATAACAAGCCACATAGGAGAAACTTAAATGAATGCAAATATATATAGATGAGAACATGTTTAGCAAATGTATATTGTAAAACAGTACTGAAGAAAAGTAATTGCAAAACATACACCAATAAATAAACTTCAACAGCAAGATCAAGTCTAACCAATCTGTTTTTTGGAAGAAGATACTGTGATAAATACACAGCTGATTTAAAATCCTAGATGATAAATCCGCATGTAGAAATATAGTTTGTCTCACTGAATCCGATCACTAGTTTCAACCATTGCTGTGTTTTGTCCGGTGTGGTGAACCTTCACGCAAAGCACATTAACGTTTTGCCTGAACACGTCTCGAAACTTCTTGTTGCAAAAGACGTACAGGAAGAAGTTGGCGGAATAGTTGAGCTGCTCGCAATACAGCGTTATCTCCCGAAAGACAATGATCGCTGGATCGTTCGACTCGAACAGATTATGTTGCCGGAAAAACGACACGAGGTGCGCAATGGAGATGGGCATGACGAGCAAGACGAACGCTGCGTTCGTCGTCAGTACCATTGCCGTCATCCGCGACGCCATCTTGCTGGAGGAATTCTGGGAACCACCCTGCGCGTGCACCTTCCGCCTGCTCCTCCAAAGGGAAGTAACGGTGAAAGAGTTCAGGACAACCATTATGGTGGCGGGTATAGGCGCATAAGTGCTAATGCTCAAAAGAAGGACACATCCAACGACAGTTGTTGAACCTGTTCGGTAAATTGAGTTGGACACGCAGGTTCCCTGGACTATTGACGTGTCCAGCCATACCCGGAAGGCGTTGCATGCCCCACAAATCAGCAGGGTAACGGCTATGCTGGTGTTCGCGATGCGTTTGGTGCACATATTCTTCGTTCGCAGCGGAAAACAGACGGCGATGAAACGTTCGACGCAGATGAAGACGACTATCCACGAGCTCATCATCTTCGATGTACGATACGCCCAAAAGTATGGGAGGACGCTAAGATGGGAGGACGGCGTGAGTAGGGACTCACGCCGTCCTCCCATCTTAGCGGTTGGCTTCCCCTTTTCGTGCGTCCTTGATGTTTTTCCACCTCTGCTCTCTTTGCTAGTTTGTCTACATCCATCCTTACCAAGTGGCCTGCCCATCTCACCCTGCTTCTCACCAATCTTCATGTTAAGCTGTATTGCATCCCATCTTCTTTCATCAGGTCGTTCATCCTTCTTTCTTTTGTCAACCCACTTTGTTCTTGTTATTCGACGAACCCAGTTGTTCTCACAAACTTGCAGCTGCTGTGTTGTTCTGTCAACGCCTGTCTCCAGACCACACAGGCATGCCGGTGTAACACAAGCTCTCAGGACTTTCCCTTTCAGCTTTTTCAAAATGTTTCTGTCCAACATGACTCCCTCTACCTTTCCCCAAGCATTCGCTTCATCTTGTATCCGACATCGCACTTCTACCTCTGAATACCTCATCCTCATTAACGATTCCTCCAAGGTACACAAAGCCATCCGCTTGGATGATCTCCTTACCATCCAACCTATTGTTCAAGTCCTCTCTATGGTGTCCTACTCACATCACTTCTGTCTTCTCCCGGCTCATTCTCAGTATGTGCTTCTTGAACACCCCCTTCCATTCCACTAACACTTCCTGTAGTTTTTGTTTGCTCTCAGCTATCATGGCTAGATCGTCTGCATACATCACCTTAACGAGAACATCGTTCGTTCTGATCTTCCTGCTGATTAGTTCCATCACCATGATAAACAGTAAAGGGCTAAGGGCACTTCCTTGCCTCAAACCGATGTTAACTGGAAACTCTTCCGACAACCCAGATCCAACCACAACTCTTCTTTTTGTTCTCTCATACGTTGCTTCCACCATCCTGGCTTCTGCTTCTGGAACTCCCATCCATCTTATTGTTGCTGTCACCATTTCACTTGTGACTGTGTCATAGGCCTTCTCCAGCTCCACAAATCCCACTGCCATTATTTCTTGCATGTTCAGCCTCTTCTCTACCAGCTGTCTTAACGCAAACATCCCATCAGTCGTCCCTCTGCCCTTTCTGAATCCCTGTTGTCCTTCACCTAATTCTTGCTCTACTCTCTTTCGGATCCCCCATCCAGGATCCTCTCCCTTAGCTTCATGATGTGACATAGAAGTGTGATGCCTCTGTTTTTCCCAGGGTCTTGCACATCTCCCTTCCATTGGGACAGTTAGCATTGTCCGCCACTCCTACATGTATTTAGCAACCTCTTTATCCAGCTGAATCCACTCTCCTCCGCTGCCATTACCTTCTCCACATGCACCTCATCGATACCAGGTGCTGTTCCCTTCTTCATCCCAGTTTGCATATCTGTATCCGTAATATCAGTTAACTCCACTTTTCCCTTCACATACGATGGTAATTCCAGATCATTGTAATTTCCTTCCTTGTTCAGTAGGTCTTTGAATTAGCTTTCCCAGACCTTCAGCACTTCCTCTTGTTGTGTCACTAACTTCCCATTTCTATCCTTGATCACCGACCCACCCTTCATGTCCTTACAATTCTCATCCCTGTCTCGGACCATTTTGTATATCATCATGTTTCCACCATCCTCATCTAGCTTGCTATATGTGCCTGCAGCCATATCTCTCCTTGCTTAACAACAGCTCTCTTTGCCAATTTATTCTTCTGCCCGTATGTGTGTATCGTCCTTTCGTCCGGTTGATTTCCTCTCTCCTTGGTCTTCTCTCTTTCTTTCCAGGCTTCCTTCTTTTTGCATACTGCCTCTGCAACTTTGCAGAAGCAGTATGCTAACAATGTATTCTAACAATGCCCCTATAACGAAGAGAGCTTGTGGACAACGACTAAGTAATTTGGTTGGGTGGGCAGCTAGCTCCTGCAGCACTGCTGCACGTGGCAGTGTTATGTGGTATTCTTTCTCTGCTAAGTACAAATCTATTTCCCCAAACACAAAGGTTCCAAACCATCCATGGCCCAAAACTGTAGTTGATGAAACTTAAATGGAATACAACATTATACAATGTTCTTCCCCTATTGTTCACTTTACGTTATTACATACGACTTCCCTTTGCTTTATATTTGTTCTTATTGTATAGAATTACAATAAATTTTAATTCATTTTTTTAGTCCAGTTGACTAAACTCATAACTTGAGACTGGGGAACTTGTATTTGGATTAATTATATCCATTTAGCAGGTCCATAAACAACTGTTTTATCCAAATTTGTGCTTAGTGTAAGGTGAAATCATCGTGCTACTTCACTGAATGAACATGTTCTCTCCCCCTGCAGGCAAGTTCCAGATGTCTGTTGTCGTCAACAACCAGTTCTTCATTGGCAATCAACTCGGTATACTCAGTAGAACAGGAATGGTCCGGGCGTGGCACTGTACTCAGTATGACATGCAAGGTCTGGGTGTGGCATGCCCTGACTCTGAACTGGCAGGTAATTCTCTCACGGTGGCTGTACATAGCAGGACAGGCAAGGTCTGGGTGTGGCACGCCATGACACAGAACTGGCAGGTCATTCTCTCAAGGTGGCTGTACTCAGTAGGACAAGCAAGGTCGGTGTGTGGCATGCAACGGCACAGAACTGGCAGGTAATTAT
Organism: Lamellibrachia luymesi; assembly: GCA_009193005.1. Classification (NCBI taxonomy): domain Eukaryota; kingdom Metazoa; phylum Annelida; class Polychaeta; order Sabellida; family Siboglinidae; genus Lamellibrachia; species Lamellibrachia luymesi. The sequence goes on along the minus strand of SDWI01000650.1, from coordinate 136,374 downwards.
CTCACGGTGGATGTACTCAGTAGGACAGGCGAAGTCGGGGTGTGGCATGCCATGGCACAAAACTGGCAGGTAAGTCAGATAAATTAAACGCAGTTTGCATGCTCTTTTTACAGTAGACAATCAGAAAATACTAATAGCATACTGTGTTATGTCCGTCCAAGAGAGTTCGTTAGTTAAACTGTTCCTTCAGAAACCATGACATAACCAGGATGGACGTAAACACTAGTACATGTTGGGCTCTTTGTGGAATGACGTATCATTCATTCAGCTTCTGCAGAGGAAATGTATCACACCGGTAGAAATATACAGAGACTGCACATATTACTGTTTTGACAAGCTATGACACGGTTGGGTCATTATCTATTCCTTGGTGGTAACAACGGATCGATATGCTACGTAGGTAGGTGGTGTAAGACTTTGAAAAGGGCAGGCAAAAAGTGCGTTGCTGCTCTTGAGGTACGATGCTGTAGAAGGTTGTTGGTTATTAGCTGGATTGAAAAGAAATGACGATGTAAGTAAAATCGAAAACAATTGTTGACTATTGAGAACAGCGTGTGCAAGGAAGCTAGGGTACTTTGGCCACATTGCAAGGAAGACGATGTTTGATTTTAGCAGGTATGCTGCTAGAGGATGGCAGAAAGCCTGTTGGGTGGATGAGAATCTGAGGACAAGGCTGAATGGAACAGAATCCACTAAAGCTTCTCAGGACCGGAGACAGTGGTGGTCAACAAGGACTCTCATCACGGCCACACAATTAATATAAGCTGGTGCACTGACAGGAGAGTAGTTGGTGTAATGTTGGTATCGAGGTGAAAAAAGGCAGCCATAATTATTATCTTTATGATGACATAGAAAACAAAATAAAGCCTTTTAAAAAATGTAATCCCCACCCCCGGGGGCCCATGTGGATGGTTCCCCATCTGACCCTACATGTTCGTCAGAAGGGGCTCCTGGGTCACCTTGTAGAATTTCATTTAGATTGGCCCACAAATACGTCCGTGAATAGGACACAACAGACAGACCAACATACACTTCTTTATAGGTTTGAAAGAGTACACAGAATATGCGTATGCAGACATTGAAAACTAAAGCTGATTGAGTGTTGTTATTTCTGCATCCTACCTACAGACATGCAGATGTTCCCGCTGCGTATGAAGGACAGAGACCATAGTGGGGACCGTATCACAGCCCTCAGTGTCTATCTCACCCCCATAACAGGTGAGTCTCCCTGCTTGCTACATTTGACTAAAATGATAAAACTAAAAGTTATAAATATTTACTAATTCATAGAAACTACACTTAAGACTGAAGTCGTTTTAGATGTGTTGATTATATTTGTTACGCTAATGTGCAAGCTGCTCCTGTGAAGCAGGGCAGTTTTGATATTGTACATTGCTTGACTGTTTTCAGCCCTGAGTGGGAAATTTATTGAGATAGCCTACTGGACAATTTCGGAAGCTGTGCAGGTGATTCTGCAGCACCCAGAGTCAGTGGGACAGGGCCCACAGCTCTTCCAGACGTTCACCGTACACACCAGTACCATCACCAAGGTGATGTTGCTAGCGAAGCATCTCGTCTCTGGTAGGTCCAATTCCTAAGTATATTTGTTGGGAAAATATTCAAATATACCTGAAAAAGTTTATTTCATGATGTGGACCATGTCACGTTTATGGCATGATTTTCAGTGGGCTATCAATCACATATACTCTGATATTATATAAAATATACAAGTAAAAGCTTGGTTTTCTTTTCAAGTAATCCAAACTGAAGCATTGATTATGATCATATCAGCTTTCTTTTTTACGACGTGGCTTATCAGTATCAGGTGCTTGAATAATGGAAAGTGAATCACTGTAGCTCGTGTTGTGTTTGCAGTATGCTCTGAGTACAACCATGTACATATGTGGAACATGACCTGATTCCTTGGTATGATCAGCACACAGCCCGGCTAAGTGGCCTTGCCATCATTCAAGGTTATCTCCATAGATAGGGTGGAACCACACCTTCAGTATATCAGTAACAACTTTGGTAAGTCACATTAACAGGATCTAGAATTACATGAATTATTTATTTAAGTAATTAGAATATATTAGGTTACGTAATAAAACAAGGAATATATATTTACGAATTCGCTTTTGCTATAATTGATGAAACGTTCCATCTATTCATATTTTAGCGCCTTTGTTTTTAAAGACCTCTGTTCAGATATACAGAATATTGGCGGTTTCATGTAAAGTCTCTCAATCCCGCTCAGCCTCAAAAATTGTATGTTAATTAAACTGAATTAATATTACACAATTAATTGTTTCAATACTATGCGGGAAAGTGCATTTTGGCAAAAGTGTACCCTTTACGTGAAAACGCCCACATACAAATGTATTTATTATTACCGTTGTTAAATTTAATGGATGTAAATGTTATAACTTATGTTTGTTTGTTTGTTTTCAGCTACTTGAAGTAATACCGTTGCAGTCGTTGAGTCCAACAAAATGAAGACATTGCCTCATGGTTTCTCCTGGAAGTGTTTAAGGACAATCAGTGCAGGCCGTTCTGGCGACACAGCAAATGATCAAGTGTTGACTGAATTTATACCATTCAGTGAACCATTTGTAGGTGTTAAATCTTTTATTGATCAGACTTGAGCGGATCCAGACACTGGTCCAGGCAGTGTATAGAAGGAGACCATTTCCTTGCTGAAGCTATCTGCCGCATTTGATACCATTGGTCACAGGACAACTTACTATAAGTGTGTCAATGTGGTGTGGCATATCTGGCACAGAGCTGGTTCTCATCATATTTAACTGATATATACAAAAGAATGAAGATAGCGAAATGTTTCTCAGCTGCGCTCCCTACTTCACGTAGTGTTCCTCAGGGTGTTTCCCTCTCTACACTACTCTACTTGGCTCATTTATCCAAAGTCACAACTTGGATCACAAAGTGTATGCTAATAAATCACAGATCTATATTATTTTGGCTACACGAGATACAAATCACTCCCTAACCTAGCTAAGGGATTGTCTGCACAACATCTTCGACTGAATGACAGAGAGCACATTAAAGTTAAATGCAGATAAATCCAAGTTTGTTATTATTGGTAGGGTACATTTTGCATGTCTATTTGAATCGATTAGGTGTGCACAATATGTTGCCAGACGTTTCCTTATGTATGTGTCAGGCTTTAGATTGCATGTAGAGAAGCACAGTAACAATCAAAGCGTGTGGAAAGAATTAGCCTAACAGTGTGACCTGGCTGTTCTTCGAAGAGAACAAATTTGCATATGTGCTGGAGTGCCATAAAACACTAACATTATATAGCCTTTTTGTTTTGGGAGTGACGTAGAGTGATATAATGAAAGCATTGACTTACTAAAATGCAAGGAAGGACATCAACATAATAATTTACATGTAATTGATTAAGGATTGACAGACGTTTGGTACGATGACAATAAAACTTATGCCGATTGATCAACTAATGCGAATCGAGAATAATATTCTGAATCTGAATATGTAATGATCGATATTCTTTTGTTTAAAAAATAAGAGACCAATGACGTGAGTGACGCTTAGCCATTATATGCCAATTGGTTGCACCTCCTATCGGTCGGTGGAGAGACCAATCCACAGTCACCGAGTCTCTTATAGTTGCGTATGGAACATTAGCTTATGAGTGTGACCTTGCTGTTTATGGAAGAGAACAAGTTTGCATGTGTGCTGGAGTGCCATAAAACACTAACATTATATAGCCTTTGTGTATTGGGAGTGATGTAGAGTGATTTAATGAAAGCATTGAGATACTAAAATGCAAGGAAGGATATCACCATAATAATTTACAAATATTTGATTACGGATTGACAGTAATTTCCTACGATGACAATTGACCAACGATGCCGATTGACCAACTAATTCGAATCGAGAATAATAACCTGAATCTGAACATGTAATGATCGATGTTCTTTCGTTTAAAAAATAAGAGACCAATGACGTGAGTGACGCGTATCCATTACCAGCCATTGGGAATATATTTCAAGTCGCCGGCTCGGGCAATCCGTGGAGCACTTTCTATCGGTCGGTGGAGAGACCAATCCACAGTCACCGAGTCTCTAATAGTTGCTTATCAAATAGCTCTCAGGGGAGAGATTTGTCGGCCCCCAGACTACGTATAGTCCTCCACTCAGGCTACTGACAATCCATATATGTTGAGCTTGCAACCTCTTATGACAACACGTCTACCCGTTTATATAGTATGTACACCTTTTTAGCTGAATTTGTGGTATGAACTCTTGAAACATGTTCACTTTACATTTATCTGATATAACAACGTATAATTAAACAATTTATTCATTATAATGTTTCTTGTATGGCATAGTTCATGTTGTAATGCAGCAAAGTGTAAAAAATGCATAAATAATATTACTAGTCTATATTATTGATATTGAATTATGCAGACCTATTGGTGAAAATTATGCGCATGCGCCGGAAGTGATCGCTCTAAGATGGCGTCTAATACAACGTCGGCCGTGTAACTGTTATCAATAAACCTACATAACCCTGCCTTGGAAATACAACACACTGCAAGTGGAAAAGGTTTATTATATTGCCAATAGTATCATCGAACAGTTGTGTTAACTGGACTGTTTGTTTATTATTTATGCATCTAGCAATTCCCACCGCCGTTACTTTGAACAAATGCACATAACAGTTACATTAGCCAACAGTCGGTCAAAACGCTTAGAAAGTGTCTCGTCTCCCTGCCAACAAGTCTAGCCACATTTATCATGCGGCTAATGCACAGTCATGAGTTGCGTCAGAAGCAGAAAAAGATAGTTGTCACTAATAATTAATCTGTCCCAATACATTAATCACAACACCACATGAAATGTCCAATCGTTTGTAGAATGCCAGCAGAAAGGTTCGTAGAGCCATCCTCTAAATATGTATCAAAATTAATACCATATCAAATATGTGTACTCCGTAGTATAGATATTATTTATCTACAAAGCCAAATGACGTTTATACACAAACCTTCCACATTATGTTAGGTCACAAAGTCGCTGTTTATAATGCACCTTTTGTCTTCATAGTAGCTGTCTCGAATCATCTCTTTCTTCACCCGTTTCGTCTGACTGGCTGTCAACGCAATACATTTCTACCTATTTAGATGAGATCAGCTTTTAGAGAGAACACCACAGGAAGCACTAGGTGTGTGCTATAGACATACAACGTATGTTGAAACAGATAACATGCAAGTCAGCACGGATGTAGCACACACGAAAAGCACCAACTTCGCATGGATTGTTATATAAGACATGCTAAATGCAAGAACTCCCTGCATGTTGGCTGGTAAACAGGAATTAACACTTGTGATATGTTGTCTTTGCTGGCGGAGGTAATCAACGAACCACGACAGGCATTGTCCATTGGCACTGACGACGTTGTCCTGTTTGCATCAGATAATCGTTTGCAGCACCACGCCTTGACACCTGTCAACGCCGTGAATGACGATGTAATCCTCAGTTAGAAGCGCAATTTCTGTGTCGCAATTATTCTGGTATCCTAATTGTATCGACATATGCGTTTTGTTCTTTTGAGGATACGTAATCGTTCTGTTTGCAGCAATTTTTTTCTCAACACGTTTACACAAAAAAAAAATATAGTACGCATCAGTTGGTGTGCGTTCAGTGTTCTGCTGTAAATGTGACTTCAATGTGGACAGAAAAGGACAGCCCCTTACATTGAA
>SDWI01000650.1:115367-128686 GCA_009193005.1 Lamellibrachia luymesi | reverse complement strand
TAGAATACACTCATTTACAAAGTTCAATTACAATATAACACGTACTCTGATTCTTCTTAAAGAGAAAACTCAAACTTCAAGGAAATGTTCACCAATTATTTACGGAAAGGCACTGATATGCTTATGCCTAAATGCCAAGAGCATCGCAAATAAAAAGCGAGTTAGACATTATAATAGCAGATATTGAGCCTCGTGTAATATCGCAGGTATCACATAATCATGGACACATCATTATAGATTGCAGAGGGTGATCAATATCAGTTTCTGCTTCTAACACAGGATTGTTTCCTCATTCAAAATATCTTTTAACCAATCATAAGTGAAAATGTGTTTTGTCTTCTCAAAATGATTCAGTTGACAATTTCAAAGTACATGAAACGTTTCAGTGAGCATAGCCAGATCCATTTTAATATAAAAACTAAAAACAGGGAATACATATAACAAGCCACATAGGAGAAACTTAAATGAATGCAAATATATATAGATGAGAACATGTTTAGCAAATGTATATTGTAAAACAGTACTGAAGAAAAGTAATTGCAAAACATACACCAATAAATAAACTTCAACAGCAAGATCAAGTCTAACCAATCTGTTTTTTGGAAGAAGATACTGTGATAAATACACAGCTGATTTAAAATCCTAGATGATAAATCCGCATGTAGAAATATAGTTTGTCTCACTGAATCCGATCACTAGTTTCAACCATTGCTGTGTTTTGTCCGGTGTGGTGAACCTTCACGCAAAGCACATTAACGTTTTGCCTGAACACGTCTCGAAACTTCTTGTTGCAAAAGACGTACAGGAAGAAGTTGACGGAATAGTTGAGCTGCTCGCAATACAGCGTTATCTCCCGAAAGACAATGATCGCTGGATCGTTCGACTCGAACAGATTATGTTGCCGGAAAAACGACACGAGGTGCGCAATGGAGATGGGCATGACGAGCAAGACGAACGCTGCGTTCGTCGTCAGTACCATTGCCGTCATCCGCGACGCCATCTTGCTGGAGGAATTCTGGGAAGCACCCTGCGCGTGCACCTTCCGCCTGCTCCTCCAAAGGGAAGTAACGGTGAATGAGTTCAGGATAACCATTATGGTGGCGGGGATAGGCGCATAAGCGCTGATGCTCAAAAGAAGGACACATCCAACGACAGTTGTTGAACCTGTTCGGTAAATGGAGTTGGACACGCAGGTTCCCTGGACTATTGACGTGTCCAGCCATACACGGAAGGCGTTGCATGCCCCACAAATCAGCAGGGTAACGGCTATGCTGGTGTTCGCGATGCGTTTGGTGCACATATTCTTCGTTCGCAGCGGAAAACAGACGGCGATGAAACGTTCGACGCAGATGAAGACGACTATCCACGAGCTCATCATCTTCGATGTACGATACGCCCAAAAGTACACCCGACAACCGGTAACGTCGAAGGAGCGAATGTCGACCCCCATTAGGCTGCGAACCAGATGTTTGTTGAGAATAGACACAAAGATGACAACCGTATCGGACAGGGCCAGGGCGATCAGGAAGACGCTGACGAACATGGATCGGAATTCCTTCGCCAACATCACACGGATGGTGACAATGTTTCCACAAATGCCTGTTATGACCAGAATGGGTAGAACGACGTAGGAGACGTACCGAATGGTTCTCTTCAACCCCGCTTCTTCGCCGTCGGCACTAGCTGTTGCATTGCTATGCGACGTTCGTTTATTTACGTTTGCATCCGTGGTTAACTGCGTCCATTTTTCTCCGTCACTAAACGTTGAGTTGTCATCGGTTAGAACCGGCGCATTTGTTTCTAGAACGGTTACTGTTCCCCTTTCGTTGATGCCGCTGTGCGGAGTGATACGACCAGTTGTCGACTCAAGCCAGTTTGACGTGACTTCTGCCGAAAGACTACGACAAGCAGTCAGCAGAACACACGTAAGGAAAATCACGACTTCACCCATCGCAAGCGGTCGATGTAATAACGTACTCAGCGCAGCTGTGTCGACTACACTCTTCATTAATAATATGACAGTTTCTATCTGGCTGATAGTGCCTGCCGATGCTTAACTAGGTGATATCCTAGCTAATGAATCACAGAATACGCTAATTATATTGGGTGTTAATTAGGTGTTACGTTTGTGTTGCTTAATATCAATGGCTTCCTAAACTGTTTGGATTATCAAAATAATGTAATCACATTCATTTCTCGGGTTGAATGAAGATGCGTGGGATGACGAACAATTCCAATTGATTATGCGTGCCTTTCCACCTAGTATTTAATACACGAGAAGGCAACGAGAAGGTTACCGCACTTCCAGCCAATCACACTTGCTACCACAAATTACAGCACATCACATCACATTCACATACAATTTTCGAATGTCTTTGCATTCGGCGGGTAAATAAAATATCACTATCACACACACGCACGTACACGCACACGTACACATACACACACGTTGTCGTCTGTAGCAGATATCTCATGTCTAGTTCACTCCACTCTCGTTTCGTCCACTCTTTTATGTCGTCCTTCTTCTTTGCTGCCTTTATATAGTTTACCTAATGGCATTATGACAATGCAGCCTACGTATTCTTAATTTTTCACCTAGTGTACCTATGTTTTCATCAATGAAACAATATCAGAAAAACGCAAAAAGATATCGACGTGAAAGGAGAGTAGAGCAACTAAAATTATTCCACTACTGATAGACCTTTGTAATGATTCACAATGCAAGAATTTACACAACCAGTATATCAACTATTCCATTCATGTATCGTACTGCATGAAAACGAATACTATCAATTTTACACTGTTCTTTTATACATGTTTTCATATCCTCTGGTTCGTTTACTTTCGTCAAGTTTGAAGAAATACTTTTGTCAATATTTTTATAACCAATAAATATTGTTGAAACTTCTATTTGATTTCATCTTGATTTAAAGTTGCATTTCATCAAATAGCATACTAGTTTGTGTACTACTATTTATGTTAGTAGTTTTGATGAATTGTTGAATTATTGTGTGCGTGCGTGCGTGCGTGCGTGCGTGCGTGTAACATTGTTTTAAATATACTGCACCACTATGTTATTATGCAAGAAAAACGTTCATGACAGCTGCCAGTTGTTTCAGTCACATCAATCAAACTGTACATTGGAAGAAGCAACCAATATATCATTTACGGAGCCACTATTTTAATCAGCCAAACGTTTACAGCCAGCGGATTACACACTATCTCGCCCGGGATATTCGTACGTCGACATTGCAGTATGTTCCTCCAATACCTTAAGTGTTGTCGTGGATATACCAGAACGGAACGACATTTTCGTTACGCTTTCTTCGTCGTGATCTTGAGGTACAGCAATGCATTGTGGGCTGTGTGGGCGTGAATGTCTTCCTTGGTAGTGCCAGCGTCGTGACAAACGGCCACATGGCGGGCAACTGCACCATACACTGATAGTAAAATATGCAATAATAAGTGTATTAATTACCCCACAAATCATGAACTTTCAATATCCCACAAAATTCTGCATCATCTACCCAAAAGCCACAACAAATCGGAGATGATCAACTTACTAGTTTCACAATTCTGTGTGAGTAACTAAGTTATCGAGTCACTGACCGACACGTGAAGTCGGTAAAAGTGACCGATGAGGCCACCAGGTATTGCTTACCCGTGCTAACGCATGTCCTCACCAGACGGCGTTTTCTCTTCGACGTTGAAGTGTGTCACTTAAAATGCCTATTCCTCTGCGATTTCATCTTGACTCTCTTTGCAGTCGGTGTCAGGGGAGCTGACGGAAAGGGATTGCAGGGCAGACCACGTCTTTCCCGTGTCAGTCTTGAGATGCTGGTAGAAATTACTGATCTGGCGACTCGCCTCTTTATTCAGTGGCTCTACGTTGGAGCATTCCTTGGTGCTATCGTGCCCTGACTCTACGTCCTTCTATCGGGGAGACACACCGTGTCTAAGTCGTAGGAGGGTTCCTCCCGTCGGGTAATATTCTCGGAGTCTGGACTCTCACAACATATATGGCGACAACGGTAATCAAGTTAGTAATTGTAATCAAAACTGACTTTCTATCAAACATTGAAAACATACTAAAAACGACACATAGGTATTACTAATTAAACATTAAGTATTAATTATTTAATTGTTTTGAAAAGCACTCGTACTGATAGTGTTGGGGCAACAGCACGGCCGACAGTTATGCCAGCATTTGACTTGTGCAGCAGCCTGGAGGCTAAACAACAACGTTATTGTGTGGTGCAGGAATCATTTGCCTCGGGCAGCAGCCTGGAGACACAACAACAACGTTATCGTGTGGTGCTGGAATCATTTGCCTCGGGCAGCAGCCTGGAGGCTAAACAACAACGTTATTGTGTGGTGCAGGAATCATTTGCCTCGGGCAGCAGCCTGGAGACACAACTACAACGTTATCGTGTGGTGCTGGAATCATTTGCCTCGGGCAGGAGGCTAAACAACAACTTTATTGTGTGGTGCAGGAATCATTTGCCTTGGGCAGCAGGCTGGAGGCACAACTACAACGTTATTGTGTGGTGCTGGAATGAGACACACTTATCACAATGTTCAAAAACCGCAGTCTATGCTTCCATGACTAGAACATACAAATGCGAAGCCTTGCTTGAAAACTGTTCATCTCCACAGCATGTGAAATCTGTGCCTATGTGTACGTAATAACGACATTAATAATGTCCCATTTGATTAAGAACTGAATGAAAAGGAAAACTAATTATGTTTGGTTTGAGATTATGGAAATAACTGCACTCAATCATTTTATTTATTATGTTACATAAATGTTTCCAACATGAATTACAATTTAGGCAGAACATATGTACAGGTGAAAATCCTCGCACGCACGCACGAACGAACGAACGTATGAACGCACGCACACACACGCACACGAACATCGACCCTTGCACCTATTGTACCCACCATCCGAGTAAGCACGTCCAGTTCAGCGTTTTCTTTAGTCTGGTGTTACGGGAACCTGCGCGCACAAATACGACTCACTGGTTTAATAACGACACCAGAGATCAGTCCATAATAATAAAATGTAATATTAATGTAAAACGTGGATAATTTAACTATAGATTCTACAAGGTAGGCACATGTTTCGTTACACACTGGACATTAAACTACCTATAATATTATGTATTTGTGAATATCAACTTGCCGTTGGTTCAGTACGTTCTCGATCAGCTGTCGACGATTTTCACAAACCGAGGACAACATTGATCGTGGTCAGGTGTTCAATACATCACGTGATTGCCTTATCGTTAACACCCTTAACATTCGTTCCCCTCCGTGGTTAACGCAAACTTGATATTCACCCCAAAACATTCAAATCAAACGCATAACGGACAAGTGAACGTGTTGAATGAAGTTTCCTAAAACACAGCTGGACGGTTAAGAATTTATAACGTTTACACTATAAAACGCGATTCTACGGTATAAAATATCAGACGTTAATGTGAACGTATGATTGCAATATGCAGACATCCGAGTCAAATGCTCAATTTACCGTCACCAGTTCCTTCCTTGTCGCCGGCTATCATTCTGTTGTGAGATGGATGCGTGACCATCCATCTCGTATTCAAGTATGTCATACTGCAGCACGATGCCCCGTCTTATACACAGTTCCTGGAGAACGCTAATATGTGAACGACCTTGTGGAAAGTCCATCTAGGCGTCGAAAAAACAATTCATATTGTACCACAAATAGTCGTTGTCAAGGGAATATATTTGAAAATCTCAGTGAAGTTAAACAAGATTCAACAAGATGTTCCATCCAAGCCAAAGGTCAATATGGCAAGTGGACAAGGAAACCAATGTTCATCTACGTGTAACCAGCCCTCCTGAGATATGTGTCAACCCTGTTTTTAAACATATTCATGCTGCTAGCAGTTATACAATCCGTAGGCAATTTGTTCCATTCAGTTATTGTCCTGCTTGTGAACGAGTACTTCCTGATATCCAATCTATGCTGATCCTTTACTAATTTTACCTCATGTCCTCTAGTTCTGCTATCTTTCTTGAGTGAGAGAACCATATTTTTATCAATATTTTCATACCCATTCGATATCTTAAAATGTTCAATCTGATCTACTCTTAAGCTCCTTGTCTCTAGAGTTATCAAACCACATTCTTTCAGGCATTCTTCATAACTAAGGTCTCTCAGTTCTGGAATATTTTTAGTTGCTCTCCCCTGTATGCGTTCAAGCGTATCTATATCTTTCTTACGATATGGTATCCACGCTTGTATACAGTATTATGAATGAGGTCTAACTATATATTTATCTGAATGAGGTCTAACTATTGCTTTATACAGAGATATAATTAACTTTTTTCCTTTTATGTTATGTTTCTCCTAATCAACCCAAGAATTTGATTACCATTGGAAGCTGCAATACCACATTGCTCTGAAACTTTCGTATCAGCGCTTATTGTAACTCCTAAATCCTTTTCTTTTACAGTAATGCCCAGAACAGTATCTCCCATTTTATAGTTTACATCCAAGTTCCCTTGTCCTGTATGTAGGCATTTACATTTCCCAAAATTGAACAACATCTGAAGTTTCTCAGACCATTTCATTAATCTGTCTAGATCGTTTTGTAAATGTTGTTTATAACCATCAGTGTTAATCTTTCTAAACATTTTTGTGTCATCCGCAAATTTCAGTACGTTACTTATTATATTGTCGTCCAAGTCATATATATATGAACCCTTTTTAAATAATGGTATGATGTTTGCTTCTTTCCATTCAAAAGGAACATCTCCCTTTTTTAATGACAAGTTGAACACTCTTGCAAGTGGTATACTGATTTGTTCTACTGTTTCCATTGGTAGTTTTGGAGGAATTCCATCGACTCCCGGTGGTTTATTATCCTTCATTGCCTTTATTTTCTTAGCTTCCATTTCTGGAGTTATAATTAACTGTCCTAAATAGTAAGATTTAGCCTCCTGAATTTAGCATCTGGAACTGGCAATATGTAAAACAGAGGTGATCAGTCTCCTGCTTTGGGGAGGAGATATCCTTCCTTTTGCTAATTTTGGAATGTTTTCCTTCTTTCTCTAATACTCTCCTTCGTTTTAAACAATTCCGTACGTTCGATACAAAGTGGCTATATAAAGCGTAACAAGACATACGTGAGACGTAACGTTTTGATATATTTCCATATTGTTAGCGGGATCCCCCAGTAATATCACTCTTCCTTGATTTCATCACTAGCAGGAAAACCTCCATCGTCCCCATTCTTAAATTTGCCACCTCTGGTCGAACACCATGGCATCTACATGGTTACCGTAAACTGGGGTTACTTGGGCCCATTTTTTAAAGATTACTCAGGACAACTTGTACCCTCGATGATAAAGCAATGAACCAAGAGGCTACTACGAGTCAACCAATTATGACTAGATGATTACCACTTTGATGGCAATTTGTTCCATGGGAAGGTATTGGAATTCTACGATTTTTGCTGGGTTAAACTCACCGCACATAGACAATAAGAATATGTTCTACTGTACAGCGACTACGCATTATAAAGACCCTACACAATCAGTAGTGACACTGTTATCACCCTGCTGGCGGGTGCACCCAACAAACGTGGGTTTGTATTTTGTCGCACTAGCCGTATCAACCAATTAGATGCGTCGCTACGGAATACAATATGAACACCTCTATTGTGCCGAAATCCACTGCGATTCCGTGTTCAGAGACACGTCAAAAACAAAGTGTTAGACAATCTCAGAATCGGTGTACATTTTATAGTAGTGGAAGAATGCACCGAGGAGGAGCATCGAAGGATGAACAAAATGTATTCAGATAAGGACAAAATGTAATTATATTTCCTGTCGACCTAACTCTAACAGGGAGTGAGCTCCAAAGAGGTCGTGCGACCACCGAGAAAGCCATATAGTTTCTAAGTTTTAAAAACACCTTTGTTTCAACTCTGGGTACTAAAAAAGTAGATGAGAACGAGATGATCGAAACTGTCTAGGTTGTCTTGCAGAAATGAGCAGTGAATGTAAACAGGTCGGTTGCTTAGAAAAACGTGCCTGACAGGTAGTTGTACAGCCGTAAAAGAATAATGCTATATTGGACAATGTATACATTTCAGAAATGGCAAATGTAGCTAGCTCCGATATTTCTATTAGATTATTTTCAAATGAAAATAGTAATATGCAACATGATCACATGTCATAGAGCATTAGTACGCACGAAGGTGTATGTAGAAGTGCATTGCTTATTAAATACCCCTAAAATCTTGTCGGATTGGGTTGGCTACCGATACGTAAAATACAAATAATGATGAATGTATGTATACAGAAACCACTGGTGAAAATATATCAGAAGGTGAGATGGATCAAGAAGATTACGCCTATCATGAATCTAGATAAAAGGGACAGGTCAGCCTCATGCGGAACAGCCCGCTTGCCACACCACCTGGCGAATCGAAGATGAACTATGTCCCAGAATTCATTTCCTGAATTAAGCAACTGACGGTTGCTGAAACGTGAGTTAGCTGTAATACTTATGTTAAACAGAAAACGTATATACAGAAACCACTGTAGTTATGTGCTCGCGAGTTCCCAGATGTGTTTCACTTCACACAGTGGGGCTGGAGCATGCATACTGGGTTTAGGCTGGACGCCCAGTATGAAAAATATGACTAAACTGATTTTCTTTCCAAAGTCCTTGTGGCAACCTGTTCTTTACATGAATCGACAGCCCTCGTCGCGTAGCATCGCGGATAAAAACTTCTCAACGAGATATCCGCAAGTTTTTTCATGACACCAGATAACGGCAACTGAGCAGAGTAGGTGAGACCGGGGCTAGTTGCATTATGTGCCCCGGTATGCAACTTGCATACAGAGGCACGTTGTTATCAAGTTATTTTACATAAAAAAAATAGCATACATTTGGAATATCCATCGACAGTAGTTGGATGGAAGTTCACCAGCGGACGCACTGTACAAAACTCGTGAGCCAAGAAGACGAAATTAATCCGGTTGGGCAAAAACTACTTTTTAACCACCTAAAACATAATATATTTTTACTCAGCCACTCTTAACGTTTCGTGAATGAAACTTAAAACATTCATACTATATAGTATAAGGGGTTATGCCAAGTAGAACTTAAATTGAAATTCATAATTTGTTATTGTCCACGTGCGTCCAACTGCAAAAAATGTGTCGAGTTCTGCAAGAACCGTCGAGTTCTGCAAGAACCGTCGAGTTCTGCCGAGTTCTGCAAGAACCGTCGAGTTCTGCAAGAACCGTTAAGTCTGGTTACCACGGAAAATAGCGCTGTAGGATGTGCAGTGACGTAATGCCGCAAAAACATAATATACTACCCACATAAAAGTTACTAAAAGTTACCATAACAGTGTAATTGATATTTACTATATTTTCATGAATCACTCACAAAGTTATTATCACAGAGGACAATGAATGGAAAAAAATCCTGTAAATGCTACCAACGTAAACGTGCTTAAAAGCAAAATTTACATTTAAAACGACAATGCCACGAGACGGCCTGCAGAATACATATCAAATTCAGTGCAACACTCCGTGTGAACTATCGTGGCTTATTGGTGGAGCGTTCCCTTTATGTTTGCAGGATTCCGGGTTCAGTTCTTGGTAGGTCCGATTAAACTTTTTTTTTAATGTTATTATTATTATTTTATCAATCAGATTTCGCGCAATATTCGCTTCTGTTTAATTTCGCTGATTGGCAATTTTTTTCATTTTGACATCTATCAAACACTGCTAACTTATATAGGGTGAATGATGAGTAATATACCACATTTCATTACAATTTGATCTGCAATAAAACATGACAATTTTATAAATAAACCCATTCCAAAATAATTCCTATTCTTTTATTAACACATTTTTTGTACCAATAATTAGTAATATTTCTAAAAAAATAAAAGACATAAATGATAGTTTATACTAACTTTGTGGATGAACTATAACAAATCAAATAAAATGAATAGCAATTGTTTTAATAATGAGCACTATTTTACTGTGTTTGGTTTTTTAACATATTCTAGTAGACATATTGAAAATATTATCAACTATTTAAATTGACAGGGATCTAACGATGAGCTTTTTTTTTCATTATTTCACCACTTTTATTGTGTTTAAATTCAAGCAATTGGTGGTACAAGGACACTATTTATAAAAAATATTGTCATCTTATTTACAAGACTCAACACTTTTCATTGACCATCAACATGGTTTTCGACCCAAGCATTCAACATAATATGCTGCACTGGTATTAATAGATAGGATTATAAGCCAAATGGATCAATTTGAAATACCCACATACATATAGATAGACTTTTCTAAAGCCTTTGATACCATTGACCATTTAATTTTAACTGACAAAATAAAATAATATGGTATAAATGGTACAAATCTGAACTTATTTAGTAGCTACCTAAATAATCGTAAATAATATATTGAAATCGATAATATAAACTCAAACATGTTACCAATAAAAACGGGCATACCACAATCCAAGGCCTCTGTTATTTATTATATATATCAATGATTTTGCACAAGCTAGTAAAATGCTTAATTTCATAATTTATGCTGATGACACAATCTTATCAATTACCTTAAACACTTTAAACGATAACATACACAACGACAATTTAGAATCTTTAATAAATAACACACTTTTAAAAATAACTGAATGGCTCAAAATAAATAAATTATAGTTAAACATTGCAAAATCTAAATATATGACATTCAAAAACACAAATAAAGATGTACAAATGCTTACCATGAAGATAGATAATATAAATATTGAACAAGTTAAGGAATTTAATTTCCTAGGTTTAATTAGTTATACAAATTTGAACTTGAAAATACATATTGAAAAAATGTCATACGCATGTTCAACAAATATTGGTATTAAACAAAATAAAACATGTTATCTCAACAAATTAAAACGTTATAGAATTCATTAGTTGTACCACACATTAATTATTGCATCATGGCTTGGGGTTTTCAACGAAATAGAATAATAAAACTTCAAAAGAAAGCTTTGAGAATTATTACCGTAAGTAATTATAATTCCCACACAGAGCAACTCCATACAAAAAGTCAGCATGTTAAAAGTAGATGACATTCTTAAATTACAACAATTACAATTTTATTATCAATATTTACAAAATAATTTACCAGTTTATTTAAAAAACTGGAGGATCATCTTCAACTAGTACATATATAATTATGACACACGAATCAAGAATGAAATATATACTTACAAAACTAAACACGAATTTGCAAGGAAATGTCTTCGGCATAATTTACAATATTTACTTAATAATATTCCTATTGATAATGAAAAGCTTAACACACACAGCTTACAGGGATTTGCTCAGTACACTAAGATTAATTTTTTCCAAAATTAGTTTAATCTTAATTTGTAAGGTGGCTCCTCGATAACGACTACCAAAATTTAAGAGGAGTCTCCTGACCCTATTTACCTTAATATATACCATGTTTACTTATAACCGTGTACACCTGTGTTATGTAAAATTATAATTCAACATGAATATGTATATATTACGTGAAGTGACGGGTCAAATAAAATATTCTTCTTCTTCTTCATCTGAAATAAAGGTTTCTAAATGTTTCAAAATATGATCATTGGTGATACTTTCATAATGGATCCCATATATTATTTATTTTAAAAAGGCATACATTGCAAAAACTATTTAAATATTTTGTTGATAAAATAGTTTCTAGCTGTACATCCTATTTGCTAACGTCAAAACCAATTTAGTTGTTATGTCGCTACTAAACCTCAATTAGAAACAATTACTACTACACATTGCCAATCAGCGAAATAAAAAAAGCGAATATTGCACTAAATATGAATGATAAAATAGTAATAACAATTAACGAGAATTTTTTTTAATTGGGCCTACCAGGGATTGTACACGGGATTTTGCAAACATAAAGCGAACGCGCTACCGCTAAGCGACGACAACTCACCCGAAACGTTGCACTGAATTTGTTGTGTTCTGCAGACCATCTTGTGGCATTGTCGTTTTAATTATCAATTTTGTTTTTTAGCACATTTACGTTGGTGGCGTCTGCAGGATATTTTTCATTCACTGTCCTCTGGGTAGTATATTATATTATATTATGCTTTTTGCGGCATTACGTACTTCGCTGCACATCCTACAACGGTGACGCTATTTTAAGTAGTAACCAGAGTATCTCGACGGTTTTTGCAGAACTCGATTCAGTGGTAACCAGAGTATCTCGACGGCTCTTGCAGAACTCGGCAGAACTCGACGGTTTTTGCAGAACTCGACGCATCTTGTAGAACTCGACGGTTTTTGCAGAACTCGGCAGAACTCGACGGTTCTTGCAGAACTCGACACATCTTGTAGAACTCGACGGTTCTTGCAGAACTCAACGGGTCTTGCAGGACTCGACGATTCTTGCAGGACTCGACGTACGGTTCTTGCAGAACTCGACGGTTCTCGCAGACAGAACTTGACGGTTCTTGCAGAACTCGACGGTTCTTGCAGGATTCGACGGTCCTTGCAGGACTCGACAGGTTTTGCCGTTTCATCACCCTTTTGGCTGCTACGGCGCCTCATAGGTGGTGGCTTGTCCGTCCCACGTTTTGCGGTACAAGTGAATCTCTACAGCAGTGGCGCCACCTAAAGAGTGAAATGAATATTAATTCATATTGGCACTTGGTTGTTCAAATTGTTCTAAAACAGTTTTTTTACAATTGTTTTAAAAGGCGAATACTGTATTACTGTCATTTCAGTATTTCTTTCGCATTTCTGATGGTTCTTGTTTCTTGTCTTGTTATATATTTATTTGATATCCGGATATAATCCACACAAAATTCCACCATTCTTGAGACAAATTCCACCTATTCATGGGTTTGTTTTGTGTGTCCAATGCACACAGCGTGCTTGGTGAATCAAATCACATTGGTCGTGTAACTAAGGGTATATATTTTGGCATTTCACATTTCATAGGAACTTATTGTAACTCAACATTCATCTGTGAATAAAATATGTTAATGAATTGTACATTGTATATCACATATCAAAGAACAATGCATATTTTACAAGTTAAGTGGTATACATTTGGTGTTACTCCATCAACTTTGAAAGATTCAGGTGTGCATTCGCACTGATTGTAACCAAAATAGTATTTTAGAAGGTAGGTTTCAGTATAGGGTAACTACCCGCCCGGTCCTAAGGATAAAAAACCTGTCAATATGTGTGTGTGTGTGCGCGCATGTCGGCTTGTGTGGGTGT
>SDWI01000650.1:52994-110764 GCA_009193005.1 Lamellibrachia luymesi | reverse complement strand
TCCGTACTGTTTGGTGGAGCCATCGGTCACAAGCCATAGCTTGTCGGAGGGTCGAGGCAACGTGGTAGCCTTGTTCGTATGTAGACTGTCCTGTGCATGCTTGAAGGCCTTCCGTAACGAGTCTGTCCAAAAAGATGGGTTCAGAAGACTGGCGTCCGCCAGTTGCATTATCGAAAGGTGCGAGTAAGGCAGAGCAACCGGGTGTTACACGCGCTAACATTGTGTAAGCTCCAACGAATGCGCGCATGGCCTTCACAATCGTGGGAGCTTCACAGCTGGCTAGGGTAGCAATACGGTGAGGACTCGCCTGAATGGTACCCATACTCCATATCCAACCGAGAATGGTAGTTGATGTCGGACAAATCGTTGTCTTGGTGGCTGATAGTCGCAAACCACTGTTGGCGAAGCATTGTAACAGCCTTTTGACGTTTTGTTGAAGTTCAACAATGGTGTTGCCGCCGCAGTAGATGTCGTCTTCAAGTTTAGCGACACTGCCTTCTTGGAGCAGATCTCCGAGTATGCGACATAGCAATTCTTCGAGTGCAGTTTCTGACCCGGGCATCCCCATTGCAGAGCGTGCATACACGCGTACGCCGCGGAACGGCGTGACGACACCGCAGTACCTCATTGATTCACGGGAGAGTGGTATTTGATAGAAAGCATTCGATAAATCTGTTGTTGCGATATGCTTCCATTGTGCGATTTTACGCAGGGTGCTATCAACGTCGGGCATCAAGGATGGTTGTGGTTTGCTATAGCATCCCACGTCTGTGAATGCAGTGACTAATCGGTGTCCACCGTTTCGCTTTTTAACGAGGAACGACGGATTGAGGTATTCGACGTTCACAGGAACATCCTCAGGTCGGACGACAACGCCCATCGTCTCAAGTTCGTCGAATTTGCTCTGAAGCTCAACGAGCTGATTTCGCGCGTACTGTGGTAGGCGGCCTTTCCGTTGAGGTGGTTGAACAGGGCCCATGTTTACGACCGCTTCGAAAGGTCCAACATGGCCGTTATAGCCAGTGTAGTTAGGGTCAAATACATCGTCGTATTCTTCAATGATGGCGCGGAATGACGCACGTTCAACAACTGATAGTTTCATGTCCGGATCGATTTGGACAGAGGCAGAGTGCTTGCTAGGTGTAGATATGCGAGGTTGTAGGTCTATGGCCTTACTGATAACGTCAGAACGAAAGGGAGTGTTTATTGGAACGTCCGGTACAAACACGTCTCGAATTTGGCAAAAGTGTTCGTTTCGTTTCAGCAAGCGAGTGGTGTTTGTAAGGTTGGGTATGCGTACCACGCCATCTACGCTGGTAACGAGCGACGGTTGTGGCCACAGGTCACTGTCTCGTGTGAACTTGTTGCCTGTAGTGTCAAGGCGTGGCTCCAAAGCGAATATGGAGTCCGTAGTAAACTAGTCAGTGTGGAGGTTTACTTCCACGAACTCGCCAGGCCAAACCGTGGTATTGGTGGGGGGCGCTCGCAACACGTGGGTGCGTCGGACTGCATGTCGGTTGAGAGATTCATCGGTTGTACCTTACTTGTAAGTCGTGCCATCAGACAGCGTGACGATTCTCTTAGCTGGACGTATGGTCACGTCGTTGACTTCCATAAATGAAGTGCCAGCTAGAACTTCGACATCCAAGTTCTTCACAACTAACCCACAAAACGAGAAGGTGTGGTTTTTGCGCGTTAGACGCACTGTAGTCTCGCCAATTATGGCCAGGGGCGATGTCCCATCAGTTTGATGAGCCAATTGAGAAGAGGTCTTGATCTCACAACCGAGTCTCAGCGAAGTGGAATGTCGGATCATGTTGCCTGTTGCACCGCTGTCAATGGTGACTCGGACCGTGTGATGGCCACAAAACGTGTCCAGATAAGGCGACTGACGTATGTCGATGCGTTGTGCCGTAGCGAGGCCTAACGTAGGCTGGTCAACGATTTCGGGTTGATGGAGCTCATGGCTGTACTCATACTCGTCGTCCTCTTCGTGTACGTCAGTGATTTGACGGATCTTAGCCATGTAGCGACGATCTTGTTCGGGAAGATATGGGCATTCGCTCAAGAAATGCTGCACGTTGCTGCGGCCAGCTTGTTTGCAGAGTGGACATGCCTTTTTACTTGTAGACTGCCTTGGGGCAGAAAATGGAGATGGTTGACGCCTTGAGAACGAATGTCTCTGCCCAAATTTGTTCTGTTGATAGTGAGCCGTAGCTGTACGCATGATCTTTGCATCATCGGCTTAAGTGATTTCATCAAGTAGTGAGCACAATGCTGAGCACAATGCACCAGGATCGCCTCAATGCGTTGTTGCCACTTCCTGTACACAAAGACATCAAACTCGACATCCAAACAACTATTGACAAATACAGCAGGAAGCATCCAAGAAGAATGTTTTTCATTAATCCTCCGATCGCTCTTTGAACTGCTACTGATTGGTGCACACTAACCATACAATACACTAATACATTAAATGTGGAAACGAGTTCCTTTGATTAATATGATGATGACATTACTAACGGTGGTTAACACATCGTCCACCTGAGAAAGCTTGCATCACGTAATAAACACCATATCAAGAATAGTCACTACATTCCCCGAACCCTTTCGCATGGGTGGCTGCCCCCTCCCATTTGTCTAATATTTTTTTGTCCTGCAACCCCTTTCCGTCAGCTCCCCCAAGACCAACTGCAAAGAGGCTTTTGAGGAGATCGCAGAGGAACAGGCATTTCATGTGACATACATCAACGTAGAAGAGAAAAGGCCGCCAGGTGAGGACGTGTTAGCACGGGTAGGGAATACCGGTGGCCTGATTGGTAACTTTCAATATCAGTGTCTGGTGCAGTTGTCCATCCTTCATGTGGCCTTGTCACACGGCGCTGGCGCTACCAACGACGAGGCCTACGCACACGCAGCCCACAATGCATTGCTGAACCTCAAGATCACAACGAAGAAAGATAACGACAGTTTCGTTCCGTTCTGGTTTATCCACGACAACACTTAATGTATTGGAAGAGCACACCGCAATGTCGACGGGAGAATATCCCGGACGATATACTGTGTAATATGATGGCCGTAATAGTTTGCTGGTTAAAATATTTGCTCCGTAAATTATATGCAAATAATATATATAATAAATTATATACATTTATTGCTTTTTCTTATGTATTGTTTGATTCAAGTGACTAAAACACTTGGCAGCTGTCACGAGATAAACATTCTTCTTGCATAGATATTAGCATAGTGGTGCAATGTATTTGATGCAATATTACTCGCACGCACGCACGCACGCACGCACGCACGCACGCACGCACGCAGCGGCAAACAATAATTAAACAATTCATCAAAAATACTAATAGAAACAGTACGACAAATTAGTATACTACTCAATCAAGTGCAACTTAATATCAAGAGGAAATAAAACTGTTTCAACAATATTCAATAGCTACGAAAGTATCGACAGAACCATTTATTCAAACTTGACGAAGGTGAACGAAAAAGAGGACATGAAAACATGTGCAAAAGAATAGTGTAATTTTGAATAGTATTCCTTTTCATGCAGCACGATAAATAAATGGAACAGTTGACATACTGTTGTGTAAATTCTTACATTGTAATCATTACTAAATCTACCAGTTGTGGAATTATTTTGTTGCACTAATCTCCTTTCACGTGGGTATCTTCTGATATTGTTTCATTGGTGAATACATTGATACACTATGTGGAAAATGAAGACAATATAGATTGCGTTATTATAATGCCATTAGGTAAAATAGATGAAGGCATCAAAGATGAAGGAGGACGACATTAAAGAATGGACGAAGCCAGGGTGGAGTGAACTGGACATGAAAAATCATGTNGTGTGTGTGTGTGTGTGTGTGTGTGTGTGTGTGCGCGTGCGTGTGTGTGTGTGTTTGTGTGTGTGTGCTTGTTGTTGTAACTTCTGTCAGCAATAAGCATCCAAGTGTGATTGGCTGGACGTACGGGGTAACCTGCGCGCTAACATAGATGGATTAAACGATGCACTAACGATGTTGCCTTCTTGTGCATTAACTACTCGTGAAAAACATATATAATCAATTGGAATCGTTCATAATCCGAAAGGTTTCATTCAATCCGAGAAGGGAACGTGATTAAGTCAACAGTTAACACTTAGTAATGTTAGTGTATTCTGTGGTTCATTAGCTAGGATGTCACCTACTTAGGATTCAGACAGGCACTGTCAGCCGGACAGAAACTGTGCATGTTATGTTATTAATTAAACGTGTAGTCGACGCAGCAGCGCTGAGTATGTTATTACATCGACCGCTTGCGATGGGTAAAGTCATGATTTTCCTCACGTGTGTCCTGCTGACTGCTTGTCGTAGTCTTTCGGCAGAAGTTACGTCAAACTGGCTAGATTCGACAACTGGTCGTAATACTCCGTGCAGCGGCATCAACGACACGGGAGCAGCAGCCGTTCTCCAAACAAATGCGCCGGTTCTAACCGATGACAACTCAACGTTTGTGGACGGAGTAAAAATGATAGAGTTAACGACGAATGCAAACGCAAATAAACGACCGTCGCATAGCAATGCAGCAGCGAATGACGACGGGGAAGAAGCGGGGTTGAAGAGGACTATTCGGTACGTTTCCTACGTCGTTCTACCCATTCTGGTCATAACAGGCATTTGTGGAAACATTGTCACCATCAGCGTGATGTTGGCGAAGGAATTCCGATCCATGTGCATCAGCGTCTTCCTTATCGCCCTGGCCCTGTCCGATACGGTCGTCATCTTTGTGTCCACTATCAACAAACATCTGGTTCGCAGCCTAATGGGGGTCGACGTTCGCTCCTTCGACGTGACCGGTTGTCGGGTTTTCTTCTGGGTGTATCGTACATCAAAGATGATGAGCTCGTGGATTGTAGTCTTCATCTGTGTTGAACGTTTCATCGCCGTCTGTTTTCCGCTGCGAACGAAGACGATATGCACAAAGCGCATTGCATACGCCAGCATAGCTGTTGCCCAGTTGATCTCCGGGGTCTACAACACCTTCCGGGTAATGCTGGACACGTCAATAGTCCAGGGAACATGCGTGTCCAACACCATACATCTTACAGGTTCAACTGTTTTCGTTGGAAGTGTTCTTCTTTTGAGCATCAGCGTCTATGCGATTGTACCCGCTGTCATAATGATCTTCTTGAATTCGTTCACCGTCACTTCCTTTCGGAGAAGCAGGCGGAAGGTGCACGCACAGAGTGATTCCCAGAATTCCTCCGACAAGATGGCGTCGCGGATGACGGCAATGGTACTGGCGACGAACGCAGCGTTCGTCTTGCTCGTCATGCCCATCGCCATCGCGCACCTCGTATCGTTTTTCCGGCAAGATAATCTGTTCGAGTCGAACGATCCAGTGGTCGTTGTGTTTCGGGTGATCCCGATGTATTGCGAGCAACTCAACTACTCCATCAACGTATTCCTGTACGTCTTGTGCAACAAGAGGTTTCGAGACGTATTCTGGCGACATTTCAATGTGTCTTGCGCGAAGGTTCACCACACCGGACAAAACACTGATTAAAACGAGTGATCGGATTAAAACGTGTGATAGGATTTGGAGAGACAAACCACATTCCTACAGGTGGATTTATCATCTACGTATTTATAACAGCGGTGTAATAGTCATAGTAATTTCTTCAAAAAACATAAGAGATTGGCTAGATGTGACTTTGCTGTTGAGGTATTTGGTTTATAATATACGTTTCTAATTAGTTGCATATATCTAATGTTAAAGGCAGTGGCCTGTAATTATCTGATTTGTTCATCGATCCCTTCTTAAATAACGGCGTTACGTTTGCTTGTTTCCATTATTAAGAAATTAAACTCTCTTATGTTACTGTTACTGTTCCCGTAACCCGCATATCATAAGAGATTGGCTAGATGTGACCTTGCTGTTGAGGTATGTGGTCTCTAATTAACGTTTCTATAAATTTCATATATCTGATGTCAAACGCACCCGTCTGTGATTATCTAATTTGTTCCTCGACCCCTTCTTAAACAACGCCTTTATGTTTGCTTGTTTCCATTCTGAAGGAACTATTCCCTCTTATGTTCTCCCGTAACCCGCCTGGGTCGTAGGGGCGCTGCTCCAATGAACGTTGCACAAGTCGGCTCCAGTCTTGACGGTTGTATGCTAGTGTCCGGGTTTCTACAAATGTCTTTTTGTCCATTCCACAATTCCCTCTTCTAGTGACAAGTTAAACACGTTTGCAAATGGTGTACTAATTTGCTCTACAATTTCCTTACGCAGTGGTGGTGGTTTTCTTCAACTCCAGGTGATTTATTATCTTTCATCTTCTTAGTTTTCTTTGCTTTCTTTTCAGGAGTTACAAATAAGTGCCCTAAATAACCTAATTTATTCCTCTCATATTTATTAACTGGAATTGGCAGTAAACTGAAATGTGATAAAAACTGAGCTGATATGCTGATTCAGTACATCTACCATTTGAAACCCATCTGAAATTATGTTTCCACTGTTTTTGTCCAGTGGTCCAAACTTATATCGTTTACTCCTTTCCTTACATAGGCATAGAAACTCTTACTCTTTCAAATTACCTGGCAATGTTTGTTCAAAGAATGTTTGTTTCAACGGATTAACAGATAAACGAAATGTTGTCATGTTTGGTATCATTGGAAAACTCGTTGTATACTGTTATTTTGTATCCTTGTGTTCACATTTAATTACGATGGAGCAAAGATATATTGAGATATAGTAGCAGTTGTTGATTCGTGTCGGTGACAGCTTAGTGTTTAAGTAAATATGTTTTCGTTCTCAATTTCGACAATGTGTTGATATAAAGGAAATTTGTAAAGTGCTTTCTGTCATAAATCTTGTACCCGATTCATTTTGGGGTACACCATCATTATGTGTGTATTGTCTAGATTCTTATGATATAGATTTTGTGTAGGATATTATTTCATTTGAATGTTTGATACTGGGGTGTGTGTTTTGGTGCAACTACTACTGAAACAATGTTCGTTCGAACAGAATACATTCACCGAGTAAGGTAATGTGATCATACCCATGTTTCGTGTCAAGAGTTTCGACGCGCAAGGACAATAATTGTCGGTGCATTATTGTTGATTCAAGAGACGATTATTTGGCCGCGTTATTTCATCACCGGCGTCGTCGATTATGCCTCGGTGAACATTAATACACCGATTGCCTCTTTGAGAATTATCCGTTGTCCAGATTGGGCGATTGCCAGCCCTGTACTCTGGACTGCACTCGCCGTAGTGATGTTGCATTAATTACTGATGGGAAACGCACACATAATCAATTGGGATCGCTTCTAATCCGACACGCTTTCATTCAATCCGAGATGGGAACGTGATTAAACAAATTTTATTGACGTATCTGTTTACGCTGCTATTGGTATTACACAACACAAATCTAACACTTAATATTAACAAATTATATTATTAACGTATTGTGTGGTTCCGGTTGGCACGGACAGAAACTGTGATTGTTATGTTATTAATTAAACGTGTAGCCGACACAGCTGCGCTTAATGCGTCATTACATCGCTTGCGATGGGTAAAGTCGTGATTTTCTTCACGTATGTCCTGCTGACTGCCTGTCGCAATCTTTCGACAGAAGTCACGCTAGAGTCGGCAACTGGTCGTGTCACTCCGCAAAGTGGCATCAACGAGAGGGGAACAACAATCGTTCTCCAAACAAATGCGCCGGTTCTAACCGATGAAAACTCAACGTTTTTACTGCGAACATGGACGCAGTTAACGACGGATGCAAACGCAAATAAACGAGCGTCGCAAAGCAATATAACAGCGAATGGTCGGGGATCAAGCGGGGTTGAAGATGATCATTCGGTACGTTTTTGACGCTGTTCTACCTGTTCTCTTCAATAAAAGGCATTTGTGTAAACATTGTCACCATCCGTGTGATGTTGGCGAATAGCCAGCTCGCCCTGGTCCTGTCCGACTCTGTGTCCACTTTCAACAAGCATCTGGTTCGCAGCCTAATGGGGGTCGACGTTCGCTCCTTCGACGTGACCGGTTGTCGGGTGTTCTTCTGGGCGTATCGTACGTCGAAGATGTTGACCTCGTGAATTGTAGTCTTCATCTGTGTTGAACGTTTCATCGCCGTCTGTTTTCCGCTGCGAACGAAGACGATATGCACAAAGCGCTTCGTATGCCCCTACACAGCAGTTACCCTGCTGATTTGCAGGGTAACTGCTACAACGCCTTCCTGGTATGGCAGGATACGTCAATAGTTCAGGAAACCTGCGTGCCCATACATCGGACAGTTTCAAATGTTGCCGTTGGAAGAGTTCTTCGTTTGAACATCAACGCCTATGCGATTGTAGGAGTAGGCGGAATGTGCACGCACAGAGTGCTTCACAGAATTTATCTGGCAAGATGGTGTCGCGGATGACGGCAATGCTACTGGCGACGAATGCAGCGTTCGTCTTGCTCGTCATGCCCATCTCCATCGCGCATCTCGTATCGTTTTTTCCGGTATAAGAATCTGTTCTACGCGAACGATCCAGCGGTCGTTTTGTTTCGGGAGATCAACATGGATTGCGAGCAGCTGAACTGTTCCGTCAACTTCTTCCTTTACGTCTTGTGTAACAAGAGGTTTCACCACACCGGACAAGACACAGCACTGGTTGATACGAGTGATCGGATTGAGTGAGACAAACCATATTTCTACATTTATCATCTAGGTATATATTACAGCGGTGTAGTAGTCACAGTAATTTCTTCCCAAAACATATGATATTCGCTATATATGACCTTAATAATTAGCATAAATCTGATGTTAAACGCACTGGTATGTAATTATCGTATTTGTTCCTCGACCCCTTCTGAAATAATGGCGTTATGTTTGCATATTTCCATTCCTAAGAAACTATTCCCTCATCTAGTGACAAGTTAAACACTTTTGTAAGTAATTTGCTCTTCACTTTCCTTTAGCAGTTTTTGTGGTATCCCATCAACTCCAGTTGATTTATTATCTTTCATCTTCTTAATGTTCATTGCTGTGGGGCTGTCGCATCTACTATATGTAGGCCGATAACCTATACACACAGTACTTTCGTGAACTGGCCTAATTTCATGTTCACGTAAGAACAGCATACACTACATCATAATACAGCGTACCAAGTGAGAGTGGGGGTTGCAGCAAGCGGGAGGTGGGATTTTGGTCCTAAAAATAGATGGGAGGTTGGCTTCAAAATAGGCGGGAAGTAGGCCTTAAACAGGTGGGTGGAAGCTGCCACCCCATCCCGGTATGTGACCAAGCTGCCTACCCGAAATTCCGAGTAAGATGACGGAAATATAGCGTGTGGTGTTTCACCCATGTTAAGCAGGCTTGCTTTCTCTATGACATTGTATATTATGACGGCTTAGTAGGTACAACCGACTCAATGGCCGATAGCAGCGGGACGATCAGTGGCGAAATAAAGCGTATATTATACTAACTGACCGTACTTCGATCAGTTATTTATTTTTACTTAATCGTCAAATTGTGAATTTTCAAATATACTATTATAAGGAATTGAAAGGTCACAGTAATAATGCGTTTTATACATATATTATTGAAATGCTATCAAATACCATGTTCGTCCTCATTAGTTCGGGGGTGAGAATTTCCTTTAACTGTGACTTTTTTTAGAAATCAACCCAGAAATCGCGGCTGTTTGATACCGGCTGTCGCAGCTCAAGCTGAACAAGATTGCGCCATTCGGCAAGCCTCGAGGACAGTTTTGTCTTTGTGCCTGTATTCCCATTTATACAATTTCTAACGGTAAATATACAACAGCCGCGGTTTTCATGCATTTATAGAGCCGCACCTCCTGGTGACAAATTGTGTTGCTTTGTACCCCTTCCATGATTTCGTCATTTATCAACAATATGAGGGGAGGGTGTGGAAGGGCGAATATTCCCCTGCAGAGGGGTCCAGGGCAATCATTAAATTTATCACACATTCAAATGCTATAAGTTAGCCTCCATTATCTATATGTATAATGTAAAAAAAAATCTGGTAACATAATGCCTGCATTTGTCAATTTATATTTTCCAAACAGATTACGTACTTAGGAGGGCTTAAAGGGGGGGTGAAGCACTCGAACAACCATAGCCCAAACATAATAACATACCATTTACAGCATATATCACCCTTATATGATGGGCGCAACGCCACGGTAATTTTGTAATATTTATATATATATATATATATATAATATGTACTTCCTGTGTCGCTACGAAGGGCTTTCCGCTCCTTAAAATATAAAAGACTTAGGTGTTGTCGCATGAGTTCTCGAAGTCCAATAAAGTATAGTATTTAGAATATATTGAGACCCTCTCCCAATACGTGCATATTGTCTATCAGTCTATCAAAAACCACAGTCAATTGTCGTCGCCCTCCTAGGCTAGCCACATAAGGGATTGTTTGGAGTAAACAAACTGAAGACTGAAGTCGGCCTCTTATCTTGAATATAAACCTTAACAAGAGGTTTAAATATGTGTTCATCAATTTATTCAAATATTAAAATCTAAAATAAAAATATTATATTAAGATAAAAAACACAAATAGCTCAAGAAATGCGAAAGAAATATTAAACTGCCAGTAATACTGTATTCGACTTTTAAAATAATTGTAAACAGCAGTTTTAAAACAACTTGAATAGGCAAGTATCAATATGAATTAATATCCATTTCACTCTTTAGGTGGCGCCACTGCTGTTGATATTCACTTGTAGATTGTCTATGTAGATTTGTAGATTGTCTATTGTTTTAGCTTTGAGCGACGACCCCTATCGTTTCTCCCCTTGCAACACCGTCTACTACCATATAACATGATTTTGCGAGGAACAAACGACAAGATGGTGTATAATGTAACTGCTACGTGTGGGTGTTGTTTGATGATGTAATTTCTAGGCTCAGCAAAGATTCATTGATACATGATTAACCTTAGATAATAAGAAATCCAATCAATCGTGACATGTTAATATATCAATGTTCAGGTTATAAATATACATTGTTTTACCTCTCCAAACCCAATGTCTGACTCAAGCTACGTACTCTGCTCATTTGCTTTTCTCTCATGTCACGAAGCAACTGGCGAATATCTCATGGAGAACTTGTGATCCGAGATGCTACGAGATGAGGGTTATCCACTGATGTCAAGAACAGGTTGCCACCAGGGCTTTGGAACGAAACTCATTTTCATGCCACATTAAAAAAAAATCTTTTAACACAACTATTAAAAATTACCTCACGTTTCAGTAACCGTCGGTTGCGTTCTTCAAGAACTGCATTTTGGCACTTAGTTCTTCTGCGGCTCGCCAGATGGTATGGCAAGTAGGCTGTCCCACACGTGGCTGACACGGTATCCCTTCGTCTTGATTCATGATAGGTGTAATATTTCAGAAAGCGCCTTTATGCATCTCACCTGCTGTTGCATTTTTCACCAGTGGTTTCGGTACACATTCGTCATTCATCATTATTTGTATTTTGCAAATCGCTGGCCAACATCCGACAATATTTTATGGGAAGTGCACTGCAAGGTTCACGTTAACTCGTTCTAAGGCACTGTAACATGTGAGTATGTTGTATAATGCTATTTTCTTATGGAAATAATTGAATACAAATATCGGAACTAGCTACATTTATCATTTCTGAAATGTATACATTATGCAATATAGCAGAATTGTTTTACGGCTGTAAAATTACCTGTCAGGCGCGTTCATCTCAGCAACAGACTGCTCACTTCTGCAAGAAAGTCGCCTAGGCAGCTTCGATCATCTAGTTCTGTTCTACACTTTAGTTCCCATAGTTGAAGCAAAGATATTGAAACAAATTATAAACTATATGGCTTTCTCGGTTGTCACACGACCTCTTTGCAACTTACTCCCTATTACTGATAGGTCAACAGGAAATATGATGACATTTTGCCGTCATCTGAAGACGTTTTGTTAATCCTCCAAAGCTCCCCGACGTATTTTTCCACTAATTTAAAATGCACACCAATTTTGAGATTGTCTAACACTTTATTTTTGACGTCTCTTAACTCGGAGTCTCGAGTATTTAGGCGCAATGGAGGTGTTCGTATTGCATTGTATTGTATTGTATTGTATTGTAGCGCCGCATCTAATTGGTTAAAACGGCTAGTTGGACAAAGAAACAATCCACGTTTGTTGCGTGCACCCACCACCAGGGTGATAACAGCGTCGCCAGGGAATAACGAGGATGAGTCATCATCACATAACCCACGCTGGCATGACGCTACACAGATGTGGCTTTTGGATGTCGCCGTAGACGTAGCTCGGGTTGTATAATGGCCGCTATCTTCGTCGTTCTTGACAGTGACAGCACGAGGTCATAACGCCATTGTTGTCAAGTTCAAACCTTAACAATGATATACTTGAACACTATCTGTCCTATACAAGGCACTTAATTAGCATGTAATGCAAAATACCGTTCAGTGTCACAGTCAGTTGCTTGTCGCTCAAATTGTCATACAAAAGAAAATTCCTTGGCACGTCATGTAAACGGAAGTGAACTGTCGAACCTGCGAGTGTTGCATGTCCGTAAGTACAGATGTATACGGGTGTTAATGATATGGCCATCACGTGATGTCATGAATACCTGACCATCATAAACATTGTCCTCATTTTCTGTTGCAAATATCGGTCACTTATGCTGAAGTGGAGCATACTAATTCTGCATTCACACTGGTGAAAACATCAATGCGTTCTTGCTATTTCCTGTACACAAAGACATCAAACTCGAAATCCAAGCAATTATTGACAAGTACAGCAGGAAGCATCCAAGAAGAATGCGTTTCATTAATCCTCCGGGCGTCCATTGATTTGCTACTGGTTGGTGCCCACTAACCATACAATATACTAATACATTAAATGTGTCAACGTGTTCCTTTAATTAATATGATGATGAGATTACCCACGGTGGATAACACATCACCCACCTGAGCAAACTTGCATCACGTAATGGCCTGGGAAACACCAAATCAAGAATAGTCAATACATTCCCCGAACCCTCTTGCATGGGTGGCTGCCTCCACCCCCCCAGCACACCCGTTTGTCTAATCCTAGATCCACATTGTTCTGCACACAACGTAATTTATGTTGGAAACTTTACATTTAATATGTTTTCTGTGATAGGTAAAACGTCAGTTTTGGCTACAATTGATAATTTAATTACCGTCGTCATCAAATATGTTGTGAGATTCCAGACTCCCAGAATATTACTCGACGGGAGACACCCTCCTGTGACTTCGACACGGTGTGTCTCCCCGATAGGAGGACGTCGAATGAGGGTACGAGAGCACCAAGGAATGCTCCAAAGAAGAGCCACTGAATACAGAAGCGAGTCCCCAGATCTGTAATTTCTACCAGCATCTCAAGACTGACACGGGAAAGAGGTTTTTTAGCCCTGCAACCCCTTTCCGTCAGCTCCCCCAAGACCAACTACAAAGAGGATTTCGATGAGATCGCAGAGGAACATGCATTTCATGTGACATACGTCAACGTTGAAGAGAAAACGCCGCCAGGTGAGGACGTGTGTTAGCACCGGTAGGGAATACCGGTGGCCTCATCGGTAACTTTCAATATCAGTGTCTGGTGCAGTTTTCCGTCCTTCCTGTGGCCTTGTCAGACGGCGCTGGCGCTACCAACGACGAGGCCTACGCACACGCAGCCCACAATGCATTGCTGTACCTCAAGATCACGACGAAGAAAGCTTAACCACAAATTCGTTCCGTTCTGGTTTATCCACGACAACACTTAATGTATTGGAAGAGCACACCGCAATGTCGACGGGCGAATATCCCGGACGAGATAATGTGTAATCTGCTGACCGTAAACTTTTGGTGACATACTTAATAATGTTAATAATGGGTCTATTTAAAACAAAATATTTGTTGTATATCTTTTATTTTTCTTTGTCACCACCACCACCTACTGTCACCACTACCCACTGTTACTGTTTTTACTGTTTCTATGAGCTGTTTTCGTGCGATTTATGTGGCCACAAAAAAGTTCTCTTTTGAGAAATTCATTAAAGTATCTTGTATCTTGTGGTTAAAATATTTCCTCCGTAAATTATATACAGTTGTTACTTCTTTTTATGTATTGTTTGAATGATGAGACTAAAACAGTTGGCAGCTATCACGAGATGACCATTCTTCTTGTATAGATATTAGCATAGTGGTGCAATGTATTTGATGCAATATTACTCGCACGCACGCACGCACGCACGCACGCACGCACGCACGCAGCGGCAAACAATAATTAAACAATTCATCAAAAATACTAATAGAAACAGTACGACAAATTAGTATACTACTCAATCAAGTGCAACTTCATATCAAGAGGAAATAAAACTGTTTCAACAATATTCAATAGCTACTAAAATATCGACAGAACCATTTATTCAAACTTGACGAAGGTAAACGAAAAAGAGGACATGAAAACATTTATAAAAGAATAGTGTAATTTTGAATAGTATTCGTTTTCATGCAGCACGATAAATGAATGGAACAGTTGACATACTGTTGTGTAAATTCTTGCATTGTAATCATTACTAAAGTCTACCAGTTGTGGAATTATTTTGTTGCACTAATCTCCTTTCACGTGGGTATCTTCTGATATTGTTTCATTGGTGAATGCATTGATACACTATGTGGAAAATGAAGAAAAGATAGGTTGCATTGTTATAATGTCATTAGGTCAAAT
The DNA here is from genome assembly GCA_009193005.1 of Lamellibrachia luymesi. Lineage (NCBI taxonomy): Eukaryota > Metazoa > Annelida > Polychaeta > Sabellida > Siboglinidae > Lamellibrachia > Lamellibrachia luymesi. The sequence continues at coordinate 96,003 of SDWI01000650.1, read as the reverse complement.
AGATGCAACAAAGAAGAAGGAGAACAACATAAAATAGTGGTTGGACATGAAAGATCATGTAGAGAAAACAACGTGTGTGTGTGTGTGTGTGTGTGTGTGTGTGTGTGTGTGTGTGTGTGTGTGTGTGTGTGTGTGTGTGTGTGTGTGTGTGTGTTTGTTGTTGTAACTTCTGTCAGCAATAAGCACCCAAGTGTGATTGGCTGGACGTACGGGGTAACCTGACGCGCTAATATAGATGGATTAAACGATGCACTAACGATGTTGCCTTCTCGTGCATTGACTACTAGTGAAAAACATATATAATCTATTGGAATCGTTCATAATCCGATAGCTTTCATTCAACCCGAGAAGGAAACGCGATTAAGTCAACAGTTAACACACAATAAACACTTAGTAATGTTAGTGTATTCTGTGACTCATTAGCTAGGATGTCACCTACTTAGGATTCAGACAGGCACTGTCAGCCGGACAGAAACTGTGCATGTTATGTTATTAATTAAACGTGTAGTCGACACAGCTACGCTGAATACGTTATTACATAGACCGCTTGCGATGGGTAAAGTCATGATTTTTCTCACGTGTGTTCTGCTAACTGCCTGTCGTAGCCTTTCGACAGAAGTTACATCAAACTGGCTAGATTCGACAACTGGTCGTAACACTCCGTGCAGCGGCATCAACGACACGGGAGCAGCAGCCGTTCTCCAAACAAATGCGCCGGTTCTAACCGATGACAACTCAACGTTTGTGGACGGAGTAAAAATGATAGAGTTAACGACGAATGCAAACGGAAATAAACAACCGTCGCATAGCAATGCAACAGCGAATGACGACGGGGAAGAAGCGGGGCTGAAGAGGACTATTCGGTACGTTTCCTACGTCGTTCTACCCATTCTGGTCATAACAGGCATTTGTGGAAACATTGTCACCATCCGTGTGATGTTGGCGAAGGAATTCCGATCCATGTGCATCAGCGTCTTCCTGATCGCCCTGGCCCTGTCCGATACGGTTGCCATATTTGTGTCCACTATCAACAAACATCTGGTTCGCAGCCTAATGGGGGTCGACGTACGCTCCTTCGACGTGACCGGTTGTCGGGTTTTCTTCTGGGTGTATCGTACATCAAAGATGATGAGCTCGTGGATCATAGTCTTCATATGCGTTGAACGTTTCATCGCCGTCTGTTTTCCGCAGCGAACGAAGACGATATGCACAAAGCGCATTGCGTACGCCAGCATAGCTGTTACACAGTTGATTTCCGGGGCCTACAACACCTTCCGGATAATGCTGGACACGTCAATAGTCCAGGGAACATGCGTGTCCAACTCCATACATCTTACAGGTTCAACAGTTTTCGTTGGAAGTGTTCTTCTTTTAAGCATCAGCGTCTATGCGATTGTACCCGCTGTCATAATGATCTTCTTGAATTCGTTAACCGTCACTTCCTTTTGGAGGAGCAGGCGGAAGGTGCACGCACAGAGTGCTTCCCAGAATTCCTCCGACAAGATGGCGTCGCGGATGACGGCAATGGTACTGGCGACGAACGCAGCGTTCGTCTTGCTCGTCATGCCCATCGCCATCGCGCACCTCGTATCGTTTTTCCGGCGAGATAATCTGTTCGAGTCGAACGATCCAGTGGTCGTTGTGTTTCGGGTGATCCCGATGTATTGCGAGCAACTCAACTACTCCATCAACGTCTTCCTGTACGTCTTGTGCAACAAGAGGTTTCGAGACGTATTCAGGCGACATTTCAATGTGTTTTGCGCGAAGGTTCACCACACCGGACAAAACACTGATTAAAACGAGTGATCGGATTGAAACGAGTGATAGGATTTGGAGAGACAAACCACATTTCTACAGGTGGATTTATCATCTACGTATTTATAACAGCGGTGTAATAGTCATAGTAATTTCTTCGAAAAACATAAGAGATTGGCTAGATGTGACTTTGCTTTTGAGGTATTTGGTGTATAATATACGTTTCTAATTAGTTGCGTACATCTAATGTTAAATACAGTGGTCTGTAATTATCTGATTTATTCATCGATCCCTTCTTAAATAACGGCATTACGTTTGCTTGTTTCCATTATTAAGAAATTAAGCTCTCTTATGTTACTGTTACTGTTACTGATCCTGTAATCCGCATAATATAAGAGATTGGCTAGATGTGACCTTGCTGTTGAGGTATGTGGTCTCTAATTAACGTTTCTAATAATTTGCATATCTCTGATGTCAAACGCACCCGTCTGTGATTATCTAATTTGCTCCTCGACCCCTTCTTAAACAACGCCGTTATGTTTGCTTGTTTCCATTCTGAAGGAACTATTCCCTCTTATGTTCTCCCGTAACCCGCCTGGGTCGTTGGGGCGCTGCTCCAATGAACGTTGCACAAGTCGGCTCCAGACTTGGCGGTTGTATGCTAGTGCCCGGGTTTCTACAAAGGTCTTTTTGTTCATTCCACAATTCCCTCTTCTAGTGACAAGTTAAACACCTTTGCAAGTGGTGTACTAACTTGCTCTAAAATTTCCTTACGCAGTGGTGGTAGTATTCCTTCAACTCCAGGTGATTTATTATCTTTCATCTTCTTAGTTTTCTTTGCTTTCTTTTCAGGAGTTACAAATAACTGCCCTAAATAACCTTATTTATTATTCTCATATTTATAAACTGGAATTGGAAGTAAACTGAAATGTGATAAAAACTGAGCTGATATGCTGATTCAGAACATCTACCATTTGAAACCCATCTGAAATTATGTTTCCACTGTTGTTTTCCAGTGGTCCAACCTTATCTCGTTTACTCCTTTCCTTAAATACGCATCGACACTCTTAGTCTTTCAAACTACCTGGCAATGTTTGTTAAAAGAATGTTTGTTTCAACGGATTAACAGATAAACGAAATGTTGTCATGTTTGGTATCATTGGAAAACTCGTTGTATACTGATATTTTGTATCCTTGTGTTCACATTTAATTACGATGGAGCAAAGATATATTGAGATATAGTAGCAGTTGTTGATTCGTGTCGGTGACAGCTTAATGGTTAAGTAAATATGTTTTCGTTCTCACTTTCGACAATGTGTTGAGATATAGGAAATTTGTAAAGTGCTTTCTGTCATAAATCTTGTACCCGATGCATTTTGGGGTACACCATCATTATGTGTGTATTGTCTAGATTCTTATGATATAAATTTTGTGTAGGATATTATTTCATTTGAATGTTTGATACTGGGGTGTGTGTTTTGGTGCAACTACTACTGAAACAATGTTCGTTCGAACAGAATACATTCACCGAGTAAGGTAATGTGATCATACCCATGTTTCGTGTCAAGAGGTTCGACGCGCTAGGACAATAATTGTCGGTTCATTAATGTTGATTCAAGAGACGATTATTTGGCCGCGTTATTTCATCACCGGCGTCGTCGATTATGCCTCGGTGAACATTAATACACCGATTGCCTCTTTGAGAATTATCCGTTGTCCAGATTGGGCTACGATTGCCAGCTCTGTACTCTGGACTGCACTCGCCGTAGTGATGTTGCATTAATTACTGATGGGAAACGCACACATAATCAATTGGGATCGCTCCTAATCCGATACGCTTTCATTCAGTCCGAGATGGGAACGTGATTAATAATTTTTATTAACGTATCTGTTTACGCTGCTATTGGTATTACACAACATAAATCTATCACTTAATATTAACAAATTATATTATTAGCGTATTGTGTGATTCCGGCAGGCAATGTCACTCGGACAGAAACTGTAAATGTTATGTTATTAATTAAACGTGTAGCCGACACAAATGCGCTTAATGCGTTATTACATCGACCGCTTCCGATCGGTAAAGTCGTGATTTTCCTTTTTGATTTGTCCTGCTGATTGCCTGCCGCAATCTTTCGAAAGAAGTCACGTCAAACTGGCTAGAGTCGGCAACTGGTCGTATCACTCCGCAAAGTGGCATCAACGAAAGGGGAACAGCAATCGTTCTCCAAACAAATGCGCCGGTTCTAATCGATGAAAACGCAACGTTTATTTACTGCGAACATGGACGCAGTTAACGACGGATGCAAACGCAAATAAACGAGTGTCGCAAAGCAATATAACAGCGAATGACGTCGGGGATCAAGCGGGGTTGAAGATGATTATTCGGTACGTTTTTGACGCTGTTCTACGTGTTCTCTTCATAAAAGGCATTTGTGTAAACACTGTCACCATCCGTGTGATGTTGGCGAATAGCCTGATCGCCCTGGTCCTGTCCGATACCGTCGTCATCTTTGAGTCCACTCTCAACAACTGGTCCGCAGCCTAATGGGGTTGACGTTCGCTCCTTCGACGTACCCGGTTGTCGGGTGTTCTTCTGGGCGTATCGTACGTCGAAGATATTGACCTCACGAATCGTAGTCTTCATCTGCGTTGAACGTTTCATCGCCGTCTGTTTTCCGCCGCGAACGAAGACGATATGCACAAAGCGCGTCGTTTGCCCCTACACAGCAGTTACCCTGCTGATTTGCGGGGCCTACAACGCCTTCCTGGAATGGCAGGATACGTCAATAGTCCAGGAAACCTGCGTGCCCATACATCGGACAGTTTCAAATGTTGTCGTTGGAAGAGTCCTTCTTTTGAGCATCAGCGCCTATGCGATTGTGGGAGCAGGAGCAATATGCACGCACATAATGCTTCTCAGAATTTCTCTGGCAAGATGGCGTTGCAGATGACGGCAATGCTACTGGCGACGAACGCAGCGTTCGTCTTGCTCGTCAAGGCCATCTCCATCGCGCATCTCGTATCGTTTTTTTCCGGCAAAATAATCTGCTCCACTCGAACGATTCAGCGGTCGTTGTGTTTCGGGAGATCACCATGGATTGCGAGCAGCTCAACTTCTTCCGGTACGTCATGTGCAAGAAGAGGTTTCGAGACGTGTTCAGGCGAAACGTCAATGTGCTTTGCGCGAATGTTCGCCACACCGGACAAGACACAGCACTGGTTGAAACCAGTGATCGGATTGAGTGAGACAAACCATATTTCTACATTTATCATCTAGGTATCTGTTAGAGCGGTGTAGTAGTCACAGTAATTTCTTCCAAAAACATATGAGATTCGCTATGTATGACCTTAATAATTAGCATAAATCTGATGTTAAACGCACTGGTATGTAATTATCGTACTTGTTCCTCGACCCTTTCTGAAATAATGGCGTTATGTTTGCTTATTTCCATTCTGAAGAAACGATTCCCTCATCTAGTGACAAGTTAAACACTTTTGTAAGTAATTTGCTCTTCACTTTCCTTTAGCTGTTTTGGTGGTATCCCATCAACTCCAGTTGCTTTATTATCTTTCATCTTCTTAATGTTAATTGCTGTGGGGCTGTCGCATCTACTATATGTAGGCCTGTATCCTATACACACAGTAGCGTGCATGAACTGGCCTAATTTCATGGTCTCGTAAGAACAGCATACACGACATCATAATACAGCGTATCAAGTGAGAGTGGGGGTTGCAGGAAGTGGGAGGTGGGAGTTTGGTCCTAAAAATAGATGGGAGGTTGGCTTCAAAATAGGCGGGAGGTTGGCCTTAAAACAGGTGGGTGGAAGCTGGGAGGTTGAGAACTCTGCCACCCCACCCCGGTATGTGACCAAGCTGCCTACCCGAAATTCCGAGTATGATGACGGAAATATAGCGTTTGGTGTTTTACCCATGTTAAGTAGGCTCGCTTTCTCTATGACATTGTATATTATGACGGCTTATTAGGTACATCCGACTCAATGGCCGATATCAGCGGGACGATCAGTGGCGAAATGAGGCGTAGAGTATACTAACTGACCGTACTCCGCAGAACATTGAATTGACCAGATTTTCAACGACAAATGCTTCTGCGGAAAAAGCCCCACAGACAATGCATGCTGTGATCCACGCGCGATGCATATGGACTAAACCATGGGCGCCCCAACGGGGGATGTTACCTTAAAGGGAATGTGTGACGATTTTCATTGGCTGATTTATTGGCACACCAAAATGTACAACACAGCAGTCCTTATATGTTGTAAAACTTGGTTATTTTTACTTAATCGTCAAATTGTGTATTTTCGAATATACTATTATAAGGAGTTGAAAGGTCACAGTAGTAATGCCTTTTATACAGATATTATTGAAATGTTATAAAATTTCTTTTTCTTTTAATTGTGAAATATTTTTTAGAAATCAACCCAGCTGATTGATACCGGCTGTCGCAGCTCAAGCTGAACAATACGACGCCATTCGGCAAGCCTTGAGGACCGTTTTGTCTTTGTGCCTGTATTCCCATTTATACAATTTCTAACGGTAAATATACAATAGCAGGGGTTTTCAAACATTTATAGAGCTGCACCTCCTGGTGACAAATTGTGTTGCTGCGTACCCCTTCCATGATTTCGTCATTTATCAACAATATGAGGGGAGGGTGTGGGAGTGCGAATATTCCCCTGCAGAGGGGTCCAGGGCAACCATTTATTACACATTCAAATGCTATAAGTTAGCCTCCATGATCTATATGTATAATGTAATAAAAAATCTGGTAATATAATGCTTGCATTTGTCAATTTATTACTTCCAAATAGATTACGCACTTAGGAGGGCTTAAATCCTTTTTTGTTATCAAAACGGGCAGTCAAGCTTGTGATGCTTTCCTCCAAATCATACATTTGCGAGACTGGCTTCTCGACACTCGCGGCCATCAAGGCCAAGTGCCACAACGGATTAAACGTAGAAGTCATCAGACTTCCGACCTACNTGTGTGTGTGTGTGTGTGTGCGTGCGTGCGTGTGTGTGCGTGCGTGCGTGCGTGCGTGCGTGCGTGCGTGCGTGCGTGCGTGCGTGTGTGTGTATGTGTGAACGATTTTGTCAAAATGCCGTCTGCTTCAAGGTTAGCACCAAGTAAACGAGTTGATCTGAAACACCAATGTGCCTGATTGTGAATCCGGGGGTGGGAGGTGGGGCACTCAATACATTGTCTGTATACCATCCTTGATAATGTATCTAACTGACCCACCCTAGACAAATTTTAGATATATGTCAAAAAGAAAAGATACCCTTTTCAAATTTAGCGGATTGAAATATTATACCCTTTTAAGTAGAGGGAGTCACATTCTACTAGTTAGACATAATTATGCCCTTTCCAAGTTCATGGTAACACCAAATATATACCATGTCAATTTTGCGAGGAACAAACGACAAGATGGTGTCTAATGTCACTGCTACGTGTGAGTGTTGTTTGATGATGTAATTTCTAGGCTCAGCAAAGATTCATTGATACATGATTAACCTTAGATAATAAGAAATCCAATCAATCGTGACATATTAATATATCAATGTTCAGGTGATAAATATAGATTGTTTTACCTCTCCAAACCCAATCTCTGACTCAAGCTACGTACGTCAAGAACAGGTTGCCTCCAGGGCTTTGGAACAAAAATCATTTTCTTGCCACATTAAAAAAAAAATCTTTTAACACAGCTATTAAAGTTAACTCACGTTTCAGTAACCGTCGGTTGCGTTCTTCAAGAACTGAATTTTGGGACTTAGTTTTTCTGCGGCTCGCCAGATAATATGGCAAGCAGGCTGTCCCACACGTGGCTGACCATGTTTACATTCACTGCTCACTTCTGCAAGAAAGTCGCCTAGGCAGCTTCCATCATCTAGTTCTGTTCTACTCTTTAGTTCCCATAGTTGAAGCAAAGATATTGAAACAAATTATAAACTATATGGCTTTCTCGGTTGTCGCACGACCTCTTTGCAACTTACTCCCTATTACTGATAGGTCAACAGGAAATATGATGACATCTGAATAAGTTTTGTTCATCCTCCAAAGCTCCTCGACGTATTTGTCCACTACTTTAAAATGCACACCGATTTTGAGATTGTCTATCACTTTATTTTTGACGTCTCTTAACTCGGAGTCTCGAGGATTTAGGCGCAATGGAGGTGTTCGTATTGTATTGTATTGTATTGTATTATATTGTATTATATTGTATTATATTGTATTGTAGCGCCGCATCTAATTTGTTAAAACGGCTAATTGGACAAAGTAAAAATCCACGTTTGTTGGGTGCACCCACCACCAGGGTGATAACAGCGTCGCCAGGGAATAACGAGGATGAGTCATCATCACATAATACACGCTGGCATGACGCTACATAGATGTGGCTTTTGGATGTCGCCGTAGACGTAGCTCGGGTTATATAATGGCCGCTATCTTCGTCGTCCTTTACAGTGACACCACGTGGTCATAACGCCATTGTTGTCAAGTTCAAACCTTAACAATGATGTACTTGAACACTATCTGTCCTATACAAAGCACTTAATTAGCATGTAATGCAAAATACCGTTCTGTGTCACAGTCAGTTGCTTGTCGCTCGACTTGTTATACAAAAGAAAATTCCTTGGCACGTCATGTAAACGGAAGTGAACTGTCGAACCAGCGAGTGTTGCATGTCCGTAAGTACAGATGTATACACAAATATGTTTGTCATGGCTACAACGTCTTGATATTATATCACACAAATTGCTTTAACACTTAGGTTACAAGTTTTCGAAAGCAATATTTATAAAATGGGCCTAAGTAATCCCAGTTTTGCGGTAACTATGTAGATGCCGTGGTTTTCGAACAGAGGTGCCAAGTTAAAGAATCATGAAGAACGAGGTTTTCCTGCTGGTGATGAAATTAAGGAATGGTGATATTACCGGTGATCCCCGCCAACAGTACGGAAATGTTAAATATTTGAAAATATTACATCTCAGGTGTATAATTTTCTGCTTTATATAGCCACTTTGTACCTCTGTTTAACCTCACTGGCACAATACCGTCCCTCAACAACGACTATTTGTGGCACAATATGCATTGTTTTTTTCCGCATCTATTCGTTCACATAATAGTGTTCTCCACCCCTCTTTGTCTACAGAGTGCTAGCCGGCAACTTGGAATGGACTGGTGGCGGCAAGTTGAGCAGTTGATTACTTTTCTTAGATGATGGTTTGCATATTGCAACCGTAAGTTCATATTAAAGGTACAACGTCGGATATTATATACGTGATGTCATGAATGACCGACCGTCATAAACATTGTCCTAATTTTCTGTTGCAAATATCGGTCACTTATGCTGAAGTGGAGCATACTAATTCTGCATTCACAATGATGAAAACATCAATGCGTTCTTGCTACTTCCTGTACACAAAGACATCAAACTCGAAATCCAAGCAATTATTGACAAGTACAGCAGGAAGCATCCAAGAATAATGCGTTTTATTAATCCTCCGGGCGCCCATTAATTTGCTACTGGTTGGTGCCCACTAACCATACAATATACTAATACATTAAATGTGGTGGCAACGTGTTCCTTTAATTAATATGATGATGAGATTACCCACGGTGGATAACACATCACCCACCTGAGCAAACTTGCATCACGTAATGGCCTGGGAAACACCAAATCAAGAATAGTCAATACATTCCCCGAACCCTCTTGCATGGGTGGCTGCCTCCACCCCCCCCAGCACACCCGTTTGTAGATCCACCTTGTTCTGCACACATCGTAATTTGGTAATGTTGGAAACTTTACATTTAATATGTTTTCTGTGATTGGTAAAACGTCAGTTTTGGCTACAATTGATAACTTAATTCCCGTCGTCATCAAATATGTTGTGAGAGTCCAGACTCCCAGAATATTACCCGACGGGAAGAACCCTCCTGTGACTTCGACACGGTGTGTCTCCCCGATAGGAGGACGTCGAATGAGAGTACGAGAGCACCAAGGAATGCTCCAAAGTAGAGCCACTGAATACAGATGCGAGTCCCCAGATCTGTCATTTCTACCAGCATCTCTAGACTGACACGGGAAAGATGTTTTTTGTCCCTGCAACCCCTTTCCGTCAACTCCCCCAAGACCAACTACAAAGAGGATTTCGATGAGATCGCAGAGGAACATGCATTTCATGTGACATACGTCAACGCCGCCAGGTGAGGACGTGTGTTAGCACCGGTAGGGAATACCGGTGGCCTCATCGGTAACTTTCAATATCAGTGTCTGGTGCAGTTGTCCATCCTTCATATGGCCTTGTGACACGGCGCTGGCGCTACCAACGACGAGGCCTACGCACACGCAGCCCACAATGCATTGCTGTACCTCAAGATCATGACGAAGAAAGCTTAACCACAAATTCGTTCCGTTCTGGTTTATCCACGACAACACTTAATGTATTGGAAGAGCACACAGCAATGTCGACGGGCGAATATCCCGAACGAGATAATGAGTAATCTGCTGGCCGTAAACTTTTGGTGACATACTTAATAATGTTAATAATCGGTCTATTAAAAAAAAAATATTTATTGTATATCTTTTATTTTTCTTTGTCACCACCACCACCTACTGTCACCACTACCCACTGTTACTGTTTTTGCTGTTTCTATGTGCTGTTTTCGTGCGATTTATGTGGCCAAAAAAAGTTCTCTTTTGAGAAATTCATTAAAGTATCTTGTATCTTGTATCTTGTGGTTAAAATATATCCTACGTAAATTATATACAGTTGTTACTTCTTTTTTATGTATTGTTTGAATGGTGAGACTAAAACAGTTGGCAGCTATCACGAGATGACCATTCTTCTTGCATAGATATTAGCATAGTGGTGCAATGTATTTGATGCAATATTACTCGCACGCACGCACCCACGCACCCGTACGCAATAATTCAACAAGACAAATTAGTATGCTGCTCGGTCAAGTGCAACTGCATATCAAAAGGAAATGAAACAGTTTCAACAATATTCAATGGCTACGAAAATATAGACAGAAGCATTTATTCAAACGTGACGAAGGTAAACGAAAAAGAGGATGAAAATATATGTAAAAGAACAGTATAAATTTGATAGTATTCTTTTTCATGCAGCACGATAAATGAATGGAAAAGTTGATATACTGATTGTGTAAATTATTTCATTATATTTCATTATATCAGTTGTGGAATCATTTTGTTGCACTAATCGCCTTTCACGTGGGTATCTTCTTTCATTCTTCTGATATTGTTTCATTGTGAAAACATTGAAAATGAAAAAATATAGGCTGAATTGTTAAGATGTCATTAGATAAAATAGATGGCAGCAAAGAAGAAGGAGGACAATTTAAAAGAGTAGACGAAGCCAGGGTGAGTGCGTGTGTGTGGCTGTGTATGCGTGCGTGCGTGGATGAGAGCGGCAGAGAGAAGGGGTGGCGTAAATACTGTAATTTCTGTCAGCGATTAAGTCATTTTGATAAACCTATATGTTTACGCTGCTACTGATATTAACACAAAGTTAACATTTTATTAACACTTAGTAATGTATTCTTGTCACCTACTTAGGCTTCTGACAGGCCCTGTCAGTGAGACAGAAACTGTGAATGTAATATTACTAATTAAGCATGTAGCCGACACAGCTACGCTGAATACGTTATTACATCGACTGCTTGCGATGGGTGAAGTCGTGATTTTTCTCGCGTGTGTCCTGCTGACTGCCTGTCGTAGTCTTTCGACGGAAGTCACGTCAAACTGGCTAGAGTCAGCAACCGGTCGTATCACTCCTCAGAGCGGTATCAGCGACAGTGGAACAGCAACCGTTCCCCAACCAAATGCGACGGTTCTAACCGATGACAACTCAACGTTTATTGACGGAGTAAAATGGATGCAGCTAACGAAGGAAGCCAATGCAAATCAACGATCGTCACATAATAATGTAACAGAGAATGACGACAGGGATCAAACGGGGTTGAAGATGACCATTCGGCACGTTTCCTACGTCCTTCTACCTATTCTGGTCATAACAGGCATTTGTGGAAACATTGCCACAATCCGTGTGATGTTGGGGAAGGAATTCCGATCCATGTGCGTCAGCGTCTTCCTGATCGCCCTGGCCCTGTCCGATACGGTCGTCACCTTCGTGTCCACTCTCAACAAGCATCTGGTTCGCAGTGTAATGGGGGTCGACGTTCGCTCCTTCGACGTGACCGGTTGTCGGGTGTTCTTCTGGGCGTATCGTACATCGAAGATGCTGAGCTCGTGGATCGTAGTCTTCATCTGCGTTGAACGTTTCATCGCCGTCTGTTTTCCGCTGCGAATGAAGACAATATGCACCAAACGCATCGCGAGCAACAGCATAGCCGTTACCCTGCTGATTTTCGGGGCCTACAACGCCTTCCGGGTATGGCTGGATACGTTAATAGTCCACGGAACCTGCGTGTCCAAATCCGTACATCGGACAGGTTAAATTTTAGTCGTTGGAAGTGTTCTTCTTTTGAGCCTCAGCACCTATGCGATTGTACCCGCTGTCATAATGATCGTCTTGAATTCGTTAACCGTCACTTCCCTTTGGAGGAACAGGCGGAAGGTGCTCGCGCAGATTTCTTCCCAGAATTCTTCTAGCAAGATGGCGTCGCGGGTGACTGCAATGCTACTTGCGACGAACGCAGCGTTCATTTTACTCGTCATGCCCATCGCCATCGCGCACCTCGTATCGTTTTACCGGCAAAAGGATCTGTTCGAGTCAAACGATCCAGCGGTCGTGTTTCGGGGGATCACGCTGGATTGCGAGCAGCTAAATTATTCCGTCAACTTCTTCTTGTATGTTTTGTGCAACAAGAAGTTTCGAGACGTATTCAGGCGAAATTGCAATTTGCTTTGCGCGAAGGTTCACCACACCGGACAAAACACAGATTGAAACGAGTGATCGGATTGAAACAAGTTGTGGGATTCAGTGAGATAAACCATTCTACAGGCGGATTGATCATCTAGGTATTTATAACAGCGGTGTTTTAGTCACAGTAATTTCTTCCAAAAACATGAGAGATTGGCTACATGTGACCTTGTTGTTGAGGTATGTGGTCTCTAGTTAACGTTTATAATAATTTGCATACATCTGATGTTAAACGCACTGGTCTCTAATTATCTGACTTGTTCCACGACCCCTTCTTAAACAATGGCGTTATGTTTGCTTGTTTCCATTCTGAAGGAATTATTCCCTCTTGTAGTGACAAGTTAAAACATTTTGCAAGTTGTGTAATAATTTGCTTTACAATTTACTTAAGCAGTGGTGATGGTATTCCTTCAACTCCAGGTTATTTATTATCTTTCTTCTTAATTTTCTTTGCTATCATTTCAGGAGTTACAAATAACTGCCCTAAATGACCTGATTTATCCTTCTCATATTTATTAGTTGGAATTGGAAGTGAGCTGAAATCTTCTGTGGCATAAAATGACCTGAAATGCTCATTCAGTACCTTTACCATTTGAAACCCATCTGAAATTATGTTTCCACTGTTGTTTTCCAGTCCGACCTTTTTTCGTTTACTCCTTACGTAGGCATATAAATTCTTACTTGAACATTACCTGCCAGTGTTTGTTCGAAGATTCTTTTAGTTGTTCTCATTTCAATTGTAACTAGGTTAAGTGACTCTTTGTAGTTTAGGTAGTCTTCTCCATTTCCAATACATACATACCCTCCATATCACCTGCTTGTGAACAGTTTTCCAATAACCTCTTCAAACAGATATTTCTTTTTGGACCTTTTTTACATGATTCAATTTCCATTACATAATATTGATGATTAGTATACGTATAATTATGTCGATAAAGCAGAGGAACTGTAGTCTTGATTTTATTTGAAAGACAACTTTAAAATGAAGGTGGGAGTAACAGGTGCCACTCCACGTGCAAGGAACACAGCCCTGCGTCAAACCGTTTACATTGGACAAGGGTTCAGATAACATCCCCTCGACTGAGAGATATTAGTTATGAAGAATGTCTAAAGAATATGGTTTAACCACCCTAGAGACAAGTTGGGTAAGATATTGAATGTATAGCTATGAAAATATTTCTTTCAATACGTTTTTCTCACTCAAGAAAGATAGTAGAACTCGAGGACATGAGGTAAAGTTAGTAAAGAATGAGTGTAGATTGGATATCAGGAAGTACTCGTTCTCACAGATGACAATAACTGAATATAACAAATTGTGTAACTGCTAGCAGCGTGATTATATTTAAAAACAAGGTTGACACATATCTCAGGAGGGCGGGTTACACATAGATACAAAAATTGGACTCCTGGTAAATCAATGGCTTCTTTGTCCAGTTGCCATCTGAGTCTTTGCCTTGGATGGCAATCGGGTTAAATCTGGTTAAATCTGATGGCAAATGTCTCTGTGGAAGGATATGATAACAACATATAGGATTGGTGGACATCAAAGTTTCATGAGAACACTTTTTCACTAATCGGAGATCGTGTGAGTTGTATAGAATCAGCTTGTTTACTTAACACCTAACTATGGTACTTAGTGATTGGGAAACGTGCTGGTGGCGCCGAATAGCGACCAATGGAAAATCAGATTTCGGAAAATTGTATGTTACAACGGATTAAAAGATAATCGAAATGTTGTCATGTTTGGCATAATTGGAAAACTCATTGTAAACTGATATTGTTTATCCTCGTGTTATCATTTAATTACGATGGAGAACAAATATCTTAACATATAGTAGCAGTTTTGATTTGTGTCGGTGACAGTATAATGGTTAAGTAAATATGTTTACATAAAGGAAATGTGTAAAGTGCTTTTTTGTTATAAATCTTGTACTAGATGAACTTTGGTGTACACCATCATTATATGTGTATTTTCTAGATTTGTATGATTATGATATAGATTTATATATTATTTAATTTGAATATTTGATATTGGGGTGTTTTGATGCAACTGTTACTGAAGCAATGTTCGTTCGAAGAGAACACATTCACCGAGTAAGGTTATGTGATCATACCAATATATCGTGTTTAGGGTTTCGACGTGAAAGGACAACAATTATCGGTGCATTATTCTTGGTTCAAGAGACGATTAAATCGCCGTTGCGCTTGACTGCACTCGACGGTGCACGCTTGATTGCATTCGCTGTGGCTAGATTGGCACCACACGTGTTCGAACTGTATATGCTAGAAGCGACGCCAGCAAGTTCGTAAGAGACTGTTATTTTATAAACTGCGATTTGATAGTGATAACAAATATTGGACGTTGATAGATTGTAATTATGTTCAGCATACTTGATTGGTGATTGTTTACTATACTGTTTAATTAATATGTTACATATACTTCTGTTGTTGAGTTATTTGTATTTGTACGAATATTCACACATTGATTCACAACGAGTATGTCCGTTGGGTCGCCGCCTTATCCCAGCCAAATCAAAGAACTGTGACACACTTGAGCACTGTTCGAAATGACCACTGACTCTTGGGGGTTCCCCAAAATATATTGCTCATCCCCCCGAAAAAGCAATCTTCTTAAAAAAATCTTCTTTTCGGTCACTGTAATGCTCATTGGCGCCTATTTTTGTGAAAGGACATAATATTGATGATAAGTATATATGTAATTATGTCGAAAAAGCAGAGGAACTGTAGACTTGATTTTATTTGAAAAACAACATCAAAATGAAGGTGGGAGTAATAGGTGCCACGTGCAAGGAACACAACCCTGCGTCAAACCGTTTACATTGGACAAGGGTTCAGATAACATCCCCTCGACTGAGAGATATTAGTTATGAAGAATGTCTAAAAGAATATGGTTTAACCACCCTAGAGACAAGTTGGGTAAGATATTGAATAGCTATGAAAATATTTCTTTCAATACATTTTTCTCAGTCAAGAAAGATAGTAGAACTCGAGGACATAAGGTAAAGTTAGTAAAGGATCAGTGTAGATTGGATATCAGGAAGTGCTCGTTCTCACAGAGGACAATAAATGAATGGAACAAATTGTGTAACTGCTAGCAGCGTGAATATGTTTAAAAACAAGGTTGACACATATCTCAGGAGGGCGGGTTACACATAGATAACAAAATTTGGACTCCTGGTAAATCGATGGCTTCTTTGTCCAGTTGCCACTTGAGCCTTTGTTAAATCTTGTTAAACCTGATGGTAGACAGCGCCATGCATTTCTCTGTGGAAGGATATGATAACAACAAGTAGGTTTGGTGGACATCACACTTTCATGAGAACACTTTTTCAATGATCGGAGATCGTGTGAGTTGTATAGAATCAGCTTGTTTACTTAACACCTAGCGATGGTACTTGGTGATTGGGAATCGTACGAGTGGCCTGGAATAGCGACCAATGGAAAATCAAGATTTCGGAAAATTGTATTTTACAACGGATTAACAGATAAACGAAATGTTGTCATGTTTGGTATCATTGGAAAACTCATTGTAAATTGATATTGTTTATCTTTGTGTTAGCATTTAATTACAATGGAGAACAAATATCTTAATATATAGTAGCAGTTTTGATTTGTGTCGGTGACAGTATAATGGTTAAGTAAATATGTTTACATAAAGGAAATTTGTAAAGTGCTTTTTCTGTTATAAATCTTGTACTAGATGCATTTTGGTGTACACCATCATTATGTGTGTATTTTCTAGATTTTTATGATTACGATATAGATTTATATATTATTTAATTTTAATATTTGATACTGCGGTGTTTTGATGTAACTGTTACTGAAGCAATTTTCGTTCGAAGAGAACACATTCACCGTGTAAGGTAATGTGATCATACCAATATATCGTGTTAAGGTTTTCGACGTGAAAGTACAACAATTATCGGTGCATTATTTTTGGTTCAAGAGACGATTAATTTGCCGTTGCGCTTGACTGCACTCGACGGTGCACGCTTGACTGCATCCGCTGTGGGTAGATTGGCACCACACGTGTTCGAACTGTCTATGCTAGAAGCGACGCCAGCAATTTCGCAAGAGACTGTTAGGTATTATATAAACTGCGATTGGATAGTGATGAAAAATATCGGACGTTGATAAATTGTAATTATGTTCAGCATACTTGATTGGTGATTGTTTACTATACTATTTAATTAATATGATACATATACTCCTGTTGTTGAGCTATTTGTATTTGTACGAATATTAACACATTGATTCATAACGAGTATGTCCATTGGGTCGCCGCATTATCCCAGCCAAATCAAAGATCTGTGACACACTTGAGCACTGTTCGAAATGACCACTGAATCTTGGGGGGTCCCCTAAATATATTGGTCATCCCCCCGAAAAAACAATCTTCTTAAAAAAAAATTTTCTGTCACTGTAATGCCTATTGGCGCCTATTTTCGTGAAAGGATATGCTTGCTGTCATAGCAACCTGTAGTTATTTCACCAATTTAGGTTGAATGTACTTGTTGTAAGTCGCTCTGGATAAGAACGTCTGCTAAATGACTAAATTGTAAATTGTGGTCTAAACCATTATTACCGGAGTAATGCGCTTGCAGACACAGGGTCCTGTGATTCTGAGAAACAAAATTCCCAGGTAAACTCTGCCTCAACTAGACACTCGTTGGTTGCATTACTGCAGACACCCAACATATGGCGCCCTTAA
Source organism: Lamellibrachia luymesi (assembly GCA_009193005.1). Taxonomy (NCBI): domain Eukaryota; kingdom Metazoa; phylum Annelida; class Polychaeta; order Sabellida; family Siboglinidae; genus Lamellibrachia; species Lamellibrachia luymesi. The sequence goes on along the minus strand of SDWI01000650.1, from coordinate 78,587 downwards.
CCACAAAACATATACTCATTGGTGATATGAGTGGAATGATTTAATATGTTTTTAACAGAGATTAACTGAATGACAATAGTTTGAATGAATCAGCTAAATTACCAAAATAATGATGTCGAGTCCTGCGAAAAACCATCTAGTTCTGCGAAAACCGTCGATTTCTTGCTGCGAGATCGATCGAGGTCTGCGAAAACCGGCGAGTTCTGCGAAATCCGTCGAGTTCTAGCACAGACGAACCAGAATAGATTCACACGCAACAACGGTGCAACAGTGGAAGGGTAATTAAATAAGTACAACGATAAAATGTGGAACACCCCCTGGCTTACAAGTTTCTTTCTTATAGGAGGCCCCTCGTACCTTATGGGGGGCCATGGACCCCCAACACCCCCCCTCATTTCGAACACTGCACCAGAGTGCTCCTCGATTCACGTAGTCGAAAGATTTTGTGAGCCACGTGGAGTGGCATCTGCTTTCTCCTGAACTTGTCTTACAAATAAAATCAAGTCTACATTTCCTCTGCCATATCGAAATAATTATCTGTAGTAATCATCTATACTATGTAATGGGAAATGCCTTCGACATCTAGTTAAATCTCCAGCAATGCCCAATGTAATTCTGCAACCATTTAAAAGATGAAATTAAAGGGCATTGTCATTTACCAACCACACTATATGTCTTTCTTTCGCTACGTGTGCTATGCAAAGTGCAGCAGACTCCAATACACTTGAGCGATTGTGTTATTGCAATGGATATCCCAAGCAAAAGTAATACACGAACACGCACATGCACACCAAGAATCACATGCACCGCGCGCACACACATACACACACACACACACACACACACACACACACACACACACACACACACACACACACACACACACACACACACACACACACACACACACACACACACACACACATACAATCACATTTTAAATAATTCATCTGATGACAACAACGATATAAAAGCAAAATCGCTTTCAAATCCATTATAGGTAATTTTATTATAACAATCACGAGAAGCAGTTCGAATAGCAAATGTGGTCGATTGTACAACATGATATTATAATTAGTTTTGAACAATTTGTTTGCAGCGAAATTCTTCCACATTTTGTCTACCCAACTCGTCTTTCACACTCATCAATTCCTTTATATTTAACATAGTAAAGTGTTAATGAAGGGAATTGCCCCTACCAATATCAATGTCACAAAATCACGATTTTCTTCCTAGATGACAGTTTTTAACTCCTTTAACTCGTATGATCAGTGAGAGGATGGAGGTCACTCCCGTGATCAGTGAGAGGATGTAGGTCACTCCCGTGATCAGTGAGAGGATGGAGGTCACTCCCGTGATCAGTGAGAGGATGGAGGCCACTCCCGTGAGCAGCATAGACCCACACAGTGCTTACCATTTTGGATATCCACTATTTTGATCTTTACCAGATCTACGACTAAAGTAAATTCTTTCGATGATTTGAAAAATATAGGCAATTATTTATATTAAATCGACTGCGGATGTTACATAAACAATGCACACACTACATATTTGGACACCAATGAATCGGATTTGCGATAGGCTAAATCAGTTGAGGAAGCAGTTGTAAACGACGGGTCTGACTCGCAGGCCAAACGTTTAATTTCACAAGACAAAGATATCATGTAATATAATATAATATTGTTGCAGGACCCCCGAGCGGTAAGGGGTTCGTTATTGGGGTAGTAGATGCAGGGACACCACGGGGATCACCCCTAACCCGAACATAGCGATTTCAGTAACATTACCCCCTCCTCAGAGATAACCGTCCCTTCTTGTTTGACTCAGTCACTCTCACGGCTCGTACACTTAGGTTTTGCTGCACCGCCATATTGTACGACTCAAGCTCCACGGCGAGGCGCAGAGCTTCGTGCAAGCTGGTTGGCCTAGTCTGCATCAAGCTGGTTGGCCTAGCCTGCATCTAGCGGATGCGTAGGTCGTCCTCGGTTAAAGCGTCTACGAACAGTTCTTTGGCTTGCTCGTCTTGCAGGCTTGATGGAACTTCCCGCTGCCCTGCCGCTCCAAACCTTGTCTCCAGAGATGTTAAGAGGGAGTCGTAGCTGTGGCGCTTCGTGTTGTCCATGCCACCAAGCACATTGGATGCTGAAGCTTCCAAACTGGTGACTAAGAAAGCAACTTTCTCAGTTACATTCCAGTCATTAAAGGTAAGGTATTTGATCGTAATTTTTCTTATCACGAAATCATATTAATTAGCACTAACTATATTCTAACATATACCAACCTGCCAAACGTGTCTAAATGAAGAAGACGCAATTTTTACATTCCAGTCATTAAAGGTAAGGTATTTGATCGTAATTTTTCTTATCACGAAATCATATTAATTAGCACTAACTATATTCTAACATATACCAACCTGCCAAACGTGTCTAAATGAAGAAGACGCAATTTTGAAATCAACGCTTCGACGGTTACAACCCTCGACGTCGCTGGTCAGTGCACTTCCCGAACATCTTTCAGCTAGTTCCGAGAAGGTCGCGACCCGGAGAGGCGGAGCTTGTATTATGTCAGCGCCTGTCACCGATAAACAACATGGCTTCCGTGGAAACAGACAGTTCGTCAACAACAGAGTTGGAGGTTCGTTATATCACAATTTATCGTAAATATTCTGTTTGTCAGGGTGTTTATGAAATTAACTTTGTTGATTGCGTTGTTACGATGAATAGTATCAACAAGATATGTGTCCGTTGTTATATATATATATACTCCTTGTGCTGCCACCCAGCGGACAACGGTGACATAAAGCGCTTACACTTCTACTGTTCAACCAACCTCGTTGTCTCATTCATGGCTTATCCTGATTTATCTAAATTACCTATGATATAATATGTGAGTGGACAAAAACAATACGATATGGTGTCAGACGGGATCAAGACCATGCACACGGGTAAGAGACAATATTATTAATGGTTGAAACGGAGAAAAAACTCCGAAACCGATGACCTGACGAGGTAACGAGACACTGATTGGCCGATAAAACAGTTGCTTTCCATAGACGGTGTAAAAGCCAAGACACTCGTATACAGGGCATAAACTGTCAGTATCATGAACACAAATATGACAATGCAAGGCGATATACAATGTTCATCTACCGTTGTGACGCTGATGTGTGTGTTATAGGCCTACTCCTCACAGACAGTGACATAGATATAACGTTGTAAGGCTGCGACACAGCCATAACACAGCGTTATAGTAGTAATACTGCCGTGTTCGTAAACGTCAACTGGCAACGATGGTGGAACTAACAGACGTACTTGTGAAATGCAAGATTGACAGTGGAGTAGAGGTTAACGTAATGTCACTACGCATATTCAAACACCTATTCCCAGACAAACAAGACAGACATGGAAGGTCAATACGTTTACAGAAGCCCAAAGTCGGCTTGAGTGCATATGGTGGTACAAAGGTAAAGCAGTATGGATGTGTCACGCTACGTTGCACACACAGCGACATCGCACTCGACATCGAGTTTCATGTCACTCAAGACAGCGGGTCAACAATGCTAGGACTGCAAGCATGTATGGACTTGAGACTGATTTCGCTGAACTGTAAACAGAGATCAGCATGCTATGACTGTCATGACACCAGTCAAGTCTCTTCACTGAAGAAAGAAGGAGACAACCCATCATCTAGTGATAGGAAGAGAGACGCAAAAGGGGACCTACTCAACAAATACCCGAAATGCTTTCGAGGTGTTGGTCTCTTTTCTGGCGAGTACCCCATTGACATGAAACAGGACGCAGAGCCTGTCATACACCCTCCAAGACGATTCCCTGAATCGTTGAAGAAGGGACTGACTCGAATGGTTCAACTAGACATCATCGAAAAGGTTGGCCAGCCTAATGACTGGGTTAAAAGTGTCGTGTATGTGACCAAACCGTCAGGTGAGATACGTATATGCCTGAATCCAAAGGACTTGAACACATGGATAAGAAGACCGCATCACTACACACAGGTTCTGGACGACATACTACCGCAACTGCAAGGCGCTAGTGTTTTCACAATACTAGATGCACGATCCGGATACTGGAATGTGAAGCTTGACGACGAGTCGAAGCTGCTCACAACGTTCAACACGCCATACGGGCGGTACTGCTTCCACCGTCTACCATTTCTCTTGTGTTCCAGAAGAAAGTTGACCAGACTTTCGAGGGTCTTCCTGGAGTTGTTGCAATCACTGATTACATCATTGTGTTCGGCAAAACAGAGGCTGAGCATGACAAGCGCCTGGACAAAGTCATAAGACGTTCGCAAGAGGTCGGTCTATGTCTCAACCCTGACAAATGCGTTGTGAAATCAAGAAGAATCAAGTTCTTCTGAAACTACCTCTCGTCGAATGGGTTAAAACCTGACCGACATGAGCCGACAAGTGCCCAGGAACTGCAAAGCTTCCTTGGTATGGTAAACTACATAGGACGCTACACGCCAGATCGCGCGACCACAACAGCACCCCTCCGTGATCTTATGAAGAAGGACAGTGTCTTTCTGTGGGCTCCTGAGCATCAGAAAGCGTTCAACAACGTGAAAGCAGCAATCACTGCAGCATCAACATTGGCTTACTTCGACTTCAGCAAGCCATACAGACATACAGACAGTCGCGAGTAAAAGGGGAATTGGCGCGACACTTCTACAAAATGGACGACCAGTTGCGTATGCAAGTAAGAGTCTGACAGAAACTGAAAGCAACTATTGCAACATTGAGCGTGAAATGCTTGGTATCGTGTTCGGTCTTGATCAATTCCATCATTATGCCTATGGACGCCATGTCACCGTCGAAACGGACTCACCTGGAATCCATCACACAACAAATCTGACAAACGCCCCACCGAGATTGATAAGAATGCTGCTACGCATACAGAATTATGACTTCACTGTCAAGTATGTGCCTGGAAAGGACATACCCATAGCAGATGGACTCTCACGTCTACCCATTCACGGGGAAGAAATGCCAGACTTCAACGTGACTATTCACGACATCACTGGTGTTTCCGAATGAAGACTCGAGAAAATCAAGGAAGTGACAAAATGCGATGAAACATTTCAAGTTCTAACCAGAATTGTAACCAACGGATGACCGCAATACAGGAACCAATGTCCAGAAAACATTACACCCTTCTGGAACTTCAGAGATGATATTGTGGTGTACAATGGAGTACTTCTGAAAGGAAACCGTGTCATCATACTTACGAGCATGCAAGCCGAGGTATTGATGAAAATACACACGGGGCACCAAGGCATAGAAAAATGCCGACTACGAGCACGCGATTCTGTGTTCTGGTGTGGAATCAGTGCAGACATTGACAACATGATCAAGACATGTGATGTATGTCAACACAACCAGACATCACAGCAAAGAGAAGAATTGGTCCCTGTCGAAGCAGCCCATCCATGGGAGATCGTTGGTTCAGACATGTTCCACTGGAGAGGAGACGAATACCTGCTCGTTGTTGATTACTACAGCTCGTATCCCATCATCAGAAGGCTAAGCTCCACAACATCCAGTGCGATCGCAAGCAAGCTGAAGCTAATATTCTCAGAATTTGGCATCCCAAATATCTTCATCAGTGACAATGCCAAGCAGTACGATTCAGAAAACGTCCGCAAATTTGAATCCGACTACGACTACAAACATCAGACTAGCAGTCCTCGATACCCCCAATGCAATGGAACGGCGGAAGGATTCGTTGGCACAGTGAAGAAAACCCTGCAGAAAGCATACGAAGCCAGAGCTCTTCTGTACTTTCATACAACACCTATCGAACCAGGGGTTCCATCACCTGCTGAGCTGTTGTTTGACCGCCAAATTCAGTCAAACTTGCCCATCGTCAACACCATGAAAACAGTGAAAGTGAGTTTCCACAAGAGAGAAAATTGGCAACAGCAGTATAACCAACATAAACGTTCACTGAAGGAAATGCACCGAGGTCAAAGTGTGAGAGTGCAGGATCATGTGACAAAGAAGTGGGAACCAGCCATAGTGAAACAGAAGGTTAGCGAACCGAGGTCATACCTAGTCACCACGAAATCTAGAGCTGAGTATCGTAGGAATCGGCGCCACATAAGAACGACTGGAGAAACCTTCAAACTCCCAGATAGACGCCACGATGACGAGAACACAGACGGAGAGCACGAAGCAGTTAATCCAGCTGAACTGGTTACTTGTGAAGAACAGAGCAAGGAAAACGAATCAAGCCATGTGGCTGGACAAGCATGTGCTTACATCGGAGACGCACCATACAAGACAAGGGCGGGGAGATATGTGCACCCAACTAACAGTCTTGGTGTCTAAAAGTGTGCCATGACATTATGAGCCAGTGATATATGAACTATGTAATCTTAAGTATTGATTAGTGTCTTAATCAAACAATGTGACATTATATACTCAATTATATCGTAGTTTAGTTCTTTGGTGTTACGGTGTTCATTTTACGTTCATATTGATTGACATTAGCAGAGAACAGATTAAGAAGACTTGTTATAATTATGGACGATACACGTTAGCAGAGATTGGATCAAGAAATGTGTTTTCTTAAGAAGGGATATGTTATGATATACACTTCTTGTGCTGTCACCCAGCGGACATTTATCCGTCGATCGTCGTTGTCTCAACTCGACCTACTCAGTCGGACTGAAGCCCCGTACCACGGGCAACTGAATCAACAACTCACATTAATTCAATTACAAGTTTGGATTATGTGATAATTATCAGTAGACATTATTAGTAGTAGTATTGGGTGGATCAGTATGACAGCAAACACTGGACCTGTCTCGGTGCCTGCTCGCGACCCGGACAGCAGTATGAAAGCCGGGCACAGTGGTCTGGCTTTACTCTTATGACAAAACGTATTACTGAAATAAATTAATGTGATATACTTGTGTTATTTGGCACAATAATGTTTTTTTCTACTGTATGTTGTCAGGTCCCTGATCGTAGTATGACATCCGAACCGAATATACTGTTATCATAAACATACATAATACAGTACTACTTCTAAGTTCGGGGTTGTGTTGATATACACACAGTAGAAGTGTTCTTATTATTATAAGTTGGAGGGACCAGGGAAACACTTAACGAAGAATGATGGGTGGATAGTAATGTCATATTTGCCAGTAGCTCTGAAATTGCATAACGGCACCAGTTAATGATCCGATTTATGATAGGTATTCGTATTATTGAAGTACATATTAACACATTTATATTGTGTTTAATACTATTTATAGGTGGGTGTATATACAGTAATGGGTTTTTAGGCTTGTCTACGAGGATAACCTATTTTAGGGTGGAGCTGAGGAAAAAGAGTAAAACTGTAATACATATGAAATACATTTGTAAATTGTGAAAATACTATCATCCCATAAAATATCAGAAATAAAATTAGTTTACATCCAGTTAATTGATGCATCTGTACATAATGTTATCAGTCCAATTCTTAATCCTCTTCAACAGTGTTTTTCAACATGGTTTAAATACACCACACCACAATAATCATATGTGTAACTGAAAAGTAATCATAGATTCATAATCGCACTACATAAAGTATATAGGTCACACAAGAGGGAAGTAACAAAATATTTAATTGCATGCAGCAAACAACAACTTCTCAGTATTCAAGCATAATTATACATACTTATTATATGATTCAAAATTTACCAAACATTTGCACATGTACTACCTATATGTAGATCGAACACATGCGCACACTCATGCGCGTGTGTGGATATACACATTGATGAATAGATACATAAAATTATAGTTACTTGACATTTGTTTGTATTGTTATGGTTTCCTCTTCCAGACATACTGTTGTGCTTGAAACATTTCATAACCATGTATGCAGCCAAGCGATTTACCTTCAGGTATTAGTACATTGTTTGTACCACAATCATATAATAGCTGTGAATCAGAAGCATTTGTAGAAAATGTATATCTTCTTAACAAAGGGTCATTGTAATGATTTGATATAATTGTTATTTGTGCAATTTGTTAAAATTATAGCACTTTGATTGACTGCCTATTTCCACTTCTATTAACAGTTGTAAACATTTATGCAAGCCTGTAGAATATACAGTATGATGGGTTGGCCATTGGATCAGGCTTATGAAACATAACAATTAAAAAGGAATTTTGCAGCTTCCCAGTATACCCAGTATATGTATGAAACTCTGTGGCAGCAATCAACTACAAGAATCACGAAGGTTTGTCCATGAAGACAAACCGCAAAGGGCTATGTGCAAGAATAGCTTGAATAATGTGATTATACTGTTATTATACACAATAATAGTGTATTCTATGATCTAGTGACATTCCATTACAGCACAAATAACACTTGATTTTATTTATTTAGTGGTTAATAATGTTAAATTTATTTTTGATTAAACAAATTATGTTTGAGACGGTAGTTTACGCTACAGAAAGAAACATTGTTTACAGATGAAACATACTTGAAACGTGAGGTTTATTGTGTCACAATACACAACCATTAACACAATGCATAATAAAAACATTTATATACATTATGTTCTACAAATGCACTCATATCCAGTATTTCACTAACTTTATATTCATGTTCAGTATTTTAGATTGAAAATGTATATGCAGTGCCAGCATGTGGCATTGAAAATCAGGTTCTTGCAAACGCCGTCATGCCTATAAAAGCAGTACAGGGTCTTACCAGACCTGTCATCAGATTTGTTTATTAATTTACAGTTACTGCGATAGATTCAACAAGATGACAAACTATCCAAAGCCTGGAAGCGTGTCTTTTCAAGTCTGCCGATCAGAAAAAACATTGCCCTCACCATTGCAACGAACATTATATTCGATTCTGAAAAAAAAACAAATGTTACCTATGTGGTTGACAGCAGGTCACAATGTACATGCGAAGAAAGTTTAGAACAGGTAACCAACGTGTCAATTAACAGGTATATCTTTTTTTGTAATACAAAAACAAATTCAAAAGAAAAACAGTTTTTCTTACATCTGAAAGCAATGTAGTTGAAACATTTTCAAGGGTACTTTATGAAGTGTGGATAAGCTTAAGTTAATCTATGAATTTTTAAATAAATGTACTGTCCATTTATATTAGGAATGTCTAATTTGTTACACAACATTGTGGTTACCGCTTCCCAGCTTCCCACATATGTAATTTCAGAAAATTATGTGCACGATACTACACATATATAAGGGGTGTGGCAGGAAATGGGAGGTTGGTCCTACAAATTGGTGGGAAGTTGGCCTCACAAGTAGATGGGATTGGTGGGACCCCCCATAAGACATATGGTATATGTCTTACAGGTCGACGGCTGATGGATTTTGTCAGACTGCATGTTGCAGAAGTTTCTCATAACAGAAGAGTTCGTACGACCATTACCACTGAAGGAGAAGACAACTGTCGCAGATGTGCTAGAGGCGGTACAAGTAGCCACGAACGATGCCCCTGCGAAGCTTTTCAGGTGCCACCGCATCATTCATCAAGAAAACCTGTGTGGCAAATCAGTTGAAATGCAGAACGTTATGAGAACGAGTTATGTGAACGTCGCTCGCGCTCGTGGCCTAAACCACAGGCAGTTTCAGCATCTACTGGCTGAGATGAACGCACAGTCCCAAGACCTGCTGTACCATTGCGAAGTACGCTGGATAAGTCGAGGTGTCACTCGACGATCTGCTTTGATACCCGAACCCTAAAGAGACTGCACAAAATCTCGGAATGTTGGACTTTCAATGGAAAGGTTCTTGTAAAATACAACAGTACGAGAAATCAGATCTATGCAGGACATTGAATCGCGTTAGGTAAATTGTCTGGAACTGTTTTTCCCTGTGTTTTTTTTAAATCTAATATAACATTAATTTAATAACTCCGTGTTATATTGACATAATTCTCTTCGTTATTATTAATTTTATATATAATTGTTTCCCTCTTATCTACAAATGCAATCGTACCTTTTAAGTATTGTACACGTTGTTTATTTTCTACCTAAATATTAAATATGTATTTCCCAATATTCTTGTTCTTAATAGCTTAACTCTTGCAAAATATTACATTTTAGTTTATTATGCATATATTTTTGTAAATTGGTTATCACTGGCCTCCACAAACAGTATGATAACTTGATTAAAATTGTAATCATGGTATATAAAACTTTTGTTTTTATAGTAAAATATGTGTAAAATAGTAGCTGCGATTCATAGCTATCTAGCTAATATATTATATTTTGGTCTGTGCTATATTACTTTTAAGTTATCAAATTGCAATGTGTATTATTATTTTTGGACATCATATTTAGTATGTTTTTAACTTTACATCTATTCTTGTGAATTTGCTTTGAATATGCTGAAACCATGTCAGACTTGTTCTAGCAGCACGAATTAATGAATTAATATTAATTAATTAATATTTAGTGCATAACCTGTATTAGTGTGTTTAAAAACGTATTTGTTTTGTTAATTAATGCTGATAAAACGTGGTTATATATGGTCACCTGACACATTAATAATGTAAATGGTTTCACATAATTTGCAACATTCATATTATTTGAACTACAGGACAATTTTAATATACGCTGTTACTTGTGTTTATTTTTGTTACTGTGACATCAAAATGATGATTTATTTTATGAATGTTTATGAACTTTTAAGTTTTGAAATGGTATCACATATAATAATATTGTTTTATTTATCTGGGGGACGTATATCAAGACAATGCCTGATAGATGTATGTACATATATAATCAAATGGGCAACTGTCATTGTTAATATGATTGGCAGTCCTATCTCACCATTGTATTGTGACTTGTTTTGTCACCATTAATCTCGGTACTTCGATGACATCTGTTGTACGCATGTTTCTTTTTATTATATTTGTTTTGCTTTTGTTAATCCCAAATAATAATGTTTGTATCAGTACTCGTATGTACTATTCCCATGCTATTACACAGGCAGTTATGGTGATTCGCAGCACAACATACATGCTGGCTCTATATTGTATCCTACATGTTAAATGTATAATATATGGAGCAGACAATCGGATATAATTGCATATTTCTTAACCAGAATTATGTATCCAAATAATGGATGATGATGAATCATGTATTCATTTTCAAGGAGATACTAACCGTAGTTCTTTATTTTTTATATTACAGTTAAATGAGACACTTGATGAGAATATTCAACCAATACCTCAATCACCTGATTATGATCTTGATAATTTTAAGTTATTGGCAGAAAGACACAACGAACGATATGCTATGCACAAACGTAGCATCACTCAATGCTAAACATAGTGAAATAGAAGCCTTCCTGGAAGAATTTAACCTGATAAACTTTAAATTTAGCTTAATATGTTTTCAGGAATGCTGGCTTTCCGAGAATGATGATATGTGTCACTTACAACTTGAGAAATACCACTGAATTACACAAGGCAAAACCTGTAGCAATAAAAGTGGGCTGCTTATATATTTAAGCAAAACATTTAGCTAAAAATTAATATTATCTCTAAATCAGTTTGACAATTGGGAAGGTCGAGTTATTAAAATAACTGGTGGTGGGCTTTCAAAAGATATAATAACTTAACAACATTTACAGGCCCCAAAAAAGACCTTAACGAACATTATAAACAGTTCCTCGCCGAATTCACACCTATCATATCGTCATTTCACAGAACAAACTCAGATGTTATTATTGCAGGGGACTTCAATATAAACCTTTTAAAATTAAACAAAAAAGAATAGTTTTTTGATAATATAGTATCATATAACTTTTACCCCTTTATCACACTCCCAACTAGGCTCTCAAGAAATAATGAAACCATAATTGATAACTTATTTTGTAAACTAACTAAATCTACAATGAAGCACAAATCAGGCATTTTACCTAAACAATTATCAAACCACCAACCATACTTCACCTTTTAAATACAGTTTCCAACACAGAACCTTTACCAAGATATATAACAATTACGTACAAAACTTTGATATAATATCTAAATTTAAACAGGAGGTTTTATCATAAAATATTTACAACAATCTTGACCAATCTCCTGATGCAAACCCAACTATAAACTATGATACACTACATGACATAATTAAACGTGCAAATCATAAACATATGCCATATAAAATAGTTAAAGAAAAAATACAAATCCATTCGATACAGAGACAAGTTACATAAGACACTCAAAATTACTCTACCCGAATCACCAGAATACTTTGTAATTCGCACCAATATGACGACCTATGATACCATCCATAAAGAGCCGTGCATTACGAGTCATGTTTTAACAATTTCAAAAATAACATAACAAACATAGAAAACAATTAATGGTATTCTTTCTAGAACACAAAGAAAGAAAACCTTCCCCAAATCATTTATTTATGACGAAAATATCATAGTAGAAACAAGCCAATTGCAAACACATTTAATTCATATTGTACCAGTATTGGCCCATATATAGCCATCTAAATGCAAAATTCCACAAATAAAACTTTCAGATACTACCTTACTGAACAACATAACAATAAATAAAATGTTCAACTTATGAAGAAACAATACCCAAAACATTATATAATATGCACCCAAAAACAAGTTGCGGATTTGAAGGGATTTTTTCACGGCCAGTAAAGTCAGTTAAAGCTGTTTTGACCAAATCTATACATTTAATCACAAGCCAAATATTAACTACGGGTATCTTCCCATACAATCTTAAAATTGTCAAAGTAATACCAATTTAGAAAAACCTACAAACCAAGCTTCCTGTAATTTCAAAACTAATCGAATTTTTTTTTTACAACCAGCTCGTTTCTTTCTTAAAAAGCTTATGTACGATAACAAATATGGATTTACAAAAGAACGTTCGACGGAATTTGCCGCTCTAGAATTAATTGATAGGATATTGACAGAATCTGATAAGGATAATAATGACATACCTATGAATATTTACTTGGACACGTCAAAAGCATTTGATACCTTGGACCACTCAATATTAATAGATAAGTTAGAATATTATGGAGTAAAAGAGTATCTTTAAATCTACTCAAAAATTATGCCCAATCTTGTCCAAAATTATGCCCAATCTTGTCCAAAATTCAACTTTATTACGCTTACCGATGACACGACCCTTTCAAGTAGAAGAGATAATTCAAATATTGATACAGTATATGAGTTCAATTTCCTAGGGTTCAGATTTAATAAACAGTTAAACTGGCAGGCCCATCGACCAAATTTCAAGTAGGTGTTCCAGGACAATAGGCATCCTAAATAAACTCAAACGATTTTTATCTGTTAATATAAAGATTGTGTTTTACAACACTGAGGTATTGTCACATAAAATATGGCTTAACTGGAGCTATAGATAGAATTAAAAAACTTCAAAAGAAAGCCGTCCGAATTATATGTTTAAGCAAATATAATGCTCACACCGATCCATTTTTCAAAAGACTTAAATTACTAAAGTTAGAGCATACTCTAAAAACATTATATCATAACTTTTCACACATTAAACTACCTGTCCACCTGCTAAACTTACTAGTTGATCAAAACAATAGCATTGACAACTTTAATACACGTGGTCAATATAACATACATACAATCAGGGTACACCATGAATTTGCTAAGCGAAGTCTAAGGTGCAGTTTGCTATACACCATAAATAATGCACCTGACTTATTAAAAGACAAGATCACCACACACAATTTACGTGGTTTCGCAATTTATATCAAGCTTTATTATCTGAATACATGTATTGAACAATGTTCAATCCAAAACTGTTATTTCTTTTGTAGTAATGATGCACTGATATTACTAGGGATTTTCTTTTTTTATTTATAAGTCGTTGAAACTAATTGACAGGGTGACTCCTACGATAGCGACTAAAGTTAATCTTAGTAGGAGTCTCCCGTCCCTTATATGACATTATCTTACGTCTTCAGACCGTACATTATATTCTCACCACTTCGGTTTTTTGTCGACTTGAATGTAATATATTGTGTGGTTTCTGTATTGAATACTGTTTTGATATGCCATTGTGTCATACAAATATTTCCTGTTTCTGTTCCTGTTCCTGCCATGCTGCGCCGCGTCTATGAACTCCGTATGAGCTCCCCAATACCTTTCTGCTCCCCCTGTTCATGGAGCAGAAAGGTACAGGATTACCCGAATTCGCGGATCCCACATGGATGTGCGACTTTGCCTTCCTTGTTGACTTCACGGATCACCTCAATCAGCTGCATGTCCAACTTAAAGGAAAGGAACATCTCATCAACGAACTCTTCCAGTTTGTCTTCGCGTTCGAGATGAATTTGCTTCTGTGGGAGACACACGTGCAGAACACCAACTATGTACACTTCCCAACACTCGAAAACGAACCGGCAAATCCGGACACTTATGTAGCGTTCGCTGAACTACTGCGACGGAAGTTTCACTTACAATAAGTCATATATATAATTTATATATATGACTTATTGTTATTATACCAATCATTAAATAATGTCCTAAATGCCACGAGGCTAACAATCGTCTATTCACTGCCAATAACAACAATAATAATTATATGTGTGGCCCACTGACTTAGTCCAATGCACCAATGTGGCCCTCCTCTCAAGAAGGTTACCGGCCTTGATACCAGTCGTGGAATATGTTTAATGCAAAAATGGTCATAAATAAGGCAAGATTTTATTTCCAGCAACAACAATACACAATTAGAAGACGAGTATTGCACCGTTCACATTGAGTTCGCTACTAGCTACTTGTTCCTAGCGGCTAGTAAATGTATATGTGAACGTCACTCGCTGCGAGGTTCACATTGATAGCTAGTAAACGCTTCGAAATTTATACTGCAGCTCAAATATCAAATTGTTTTATATTTTTATCACATGGATAATGACACAAGAACTTGAAACGTGAAAATAAAATCAAAATCGGTAATGCATTTTTCGAGGTATGATATTTTGTAGTTTACAGGTGGCAGTAAACTCCTTGCTTCGTAATGTTTCATGCCGTTTTAACAAAAACCTGAACACATTTTTCGGTATGATATTTATACGAAAAATGTATAACACATATTCCTTCAAATTTGTGCAACCACAACTGTTAGAAAAGTAGTTTTAAGTGAAGTACGCACGAACATAGACCGACGAAGACACGACACGAAAGTTCCGCTCGTGAGTATAATAGATTAGTAGGCGCTAAGGCTATGTATAGTGGATGCCGCTATTTATTAAAATATATTAATTTCAGGTTCACCAAGAATCTATAAGTTCGCTTGAATTAATGGTGCACTCTTTTGACATATCTACTAGAAGCTAATAAAATAGTGTTTATAAAAATGTTATCCAAGATTTAGAAAACATGACATAAACTAAGCACTACTTTGAGCCAGCCAGCAAAGTGCCCAGATTAGTGTGTTGCATGTTGTGATACCACATGGAGAAAATAATGTAAATACGTCGAAGCTGCTAGAAATATACTTGGTGTTGGATAAAATATGGTTTTAATATACAATATGCTGCAATAAACATGAGTGTTTTTTATATCTTGACTTGTTATACTACAACAAAAATAAATATAAGCATTGTAGCCAATTTAGGAGATCATACAGACATTCAGAGTCCGAGACAGTTCCAGTGGCATGGATAGCCTCTGGGATCTCTGAAGTCACCCTTTACTTTACTTTAATAGTTTTCCATGCTAAAATGTTATGTCATTATGCTCACCGTTTTCAATGATAGATTCTGCAATTTTCACCCAACTATTTACTTTTATATTTTAATTACTGTAATCACTACTTCGGTTGTCATACAATCACTTGTATTGTTCAACTTGTAGAAAAAGTTGTTTTTTTCTCATTATTTTGTTTATTCGACATATTTATTGCTGTGTATTTGTAAAAGGAAATACATGGAAAATAAATGTAAACATTTTGAGAAACCCGTTGTACCGGGCATTTACTAACGACTAGGAGCGATTTTTTTGGCAAACGGAAGCTGTGTAGCTATCGGTGTTTACTCCCTCCAAGCCGCTAGTAAATCGACGTTCCCCGCAGCGAACTGTATGTTAAGGAGCGTCGGTCGTTGTATGGGATTTCGTATTTGCTAGCTACTAGCAGGTCAGGCGTTTCGTTCACAGGCACAGGCCAGGCATTTCGTGCACGCGAAACGCACGACTCCCAGAATATTACCCGACGAGAGGAACTATCCTGTGACTTGGACATGGTGTGTCTCCCCGGTAGGAGGACGTCGAATCAGGGTAAGAGAGCACCCAAAGTAGAGCCACTGAATCCAGAGGCGAGTCGCCTGATCAGTCATTTTACCAGCATCTCAAGACTGACACGGGAAAGACGCTTTTTACCCTACAATCCCTTTCCGTCAGCTCACCCAAGACAAATAGTCTCTCGAGGAGATCGCAGAGGAACTGGCATTTCATGTGACTAACGTCAATGTCGAAGAGAAAACGCCGTCAGGTGAGGACGTGTTAGTACGGGAAAGAAATAGGGGAGACCAGTGCTGTATATTCCAGATTACAGTATACCGTGGTATCCTTTATCGATTATATATCGTTCATCAGTGGCATTTTGGATGACACGGTACATTTTGACGAAATAGCAGTACTTTTAAAATATTTATCACCGAAAAAGTAGGTTTTCTAAGTCTCCAACATAATAATCCGGCCGTGATCAGTTATCAGTACAGCACCCTTGGTCATACTTACAGTCGAACATGTGTGTCCATCAAGAGTATAGGAGCCCAATGTATGTGGCGATAAAATGAATTTAAAATTCGATGCCATCTGCTTGTGATGACAACGCAATATTTTTAACATGTGAAATTCCACGATTGGACCACTGCAGTTGCCACAATTGGACCAGTGACCCACATAGAGGTATGCCATCATTAGTTGTGTGTAATTATTCCAACACAGTTGATTGATTACCAGAAAGTAATATTAGACAAGGGAGCAATTGTAATAATACAAATAAAGGAAGTTGCTAAGTGGGCCAATCGAGGGAGCTTGTAACAGAACACATTTGGTAATTATACATTGTTTCGGACTACCAAAGACTTTGTTAGGGTTTACATTAATTTAGTGCCAATGGTCATATATAAACGGAAGAGGATGAAAATAGAACTGACAAATGGTGGACCTCCGGGGACAAAGACTGGATGTCCAATGAGGGGTTTGTTACTTGGTTGTGACATTTCGTAGATTTTGTTAAACCAATGGAGGAGGAGACTGTTGTGCTCATACTCGATAGCCACGTGACCAGCACAAAGAATTTGGCTACATCTGACATAGCTCGGGAAGCTGGAGTGGTCATGGTCTCACTTCCGCCACACACGACTCAAGGATTCCAGCGTTTGGATTGGGCTTTATTGGGCCGTTTGGAAAATACTACGATGATGCATTGAGGATGTAGATAAGAGAACATGTAGGCAAACCAGTGACAACATGGCAAGTCGCCGAAATTCTTAATGTGGCGTACAGAAAAGCGGCATCCGTGCAGAATGCTGTTAGTGGCTTCAGGAAGGCAGGTCTGCAACTATTGACCATATATGTATTCCAAGACTCCGACTTCGCTGCTGCTACGGTAACTAATGTAATGACGGAAACTGCACAAGAGCGCAAACCTATGCCACCTCTGACCCCAGCTGCTGTAGCTCCAGCACTCACAGCTGTTGCCGTGGTGCCTGCACAAGAGCACAACCATACGCCACCTCCGACACCAGTTGTTGCAGCTCCAGCACTGACAGCTGTTTCCATGGAAACTGTACCACAGTTAAGATCACCGCAGAAAGAAACTAGCTAAACAAAGCAAAGTCGGACCGGAGATAGCTACGCCTACTAGGCCTACAACAACCCAAGAGCCCAGTACTTCTAAGATCACTGCAACTATATCGAGAGCACACAACAGTTCAGATCCACCATTTTGTACGATGGTGCACCTTTTTATACAATGGTAAAATCTACCCACATAATGAGACGAGTCATGGATGTGACGAAAGAAACTGTGGCGGTGCAGTGAGTGTAAATTGTGGGACAGAACAGGTTCCGACGGGCTCTGGAGGATGACACAGCAGTATACGAATTGCAGTTGACACTATGCGGGCATAGCGCGACGAATACTTGATGTGATGAAATACTCAATTGTGCCAGTGACAGAACATGTTGTGGTGAGCTCTAAAGGATGTCGACCATTTCCACTAGCCTATTCCGGAGCCATATTGACAGAAGACTATGAAAATTAGGCTGTGTTAACATTTGACTGTTGATTAATTTCATGTTTCTAATTAACACTATATTTTACTGAAGTATTAATTCAAAGTGTTGTCTACATAATTTGTTTGCCAGTCGAAGAGGGTGGATGGAGCCACACAAATTATGCACACTGGTATTTATTAGTATATTGTATTTGATTTTCTGTTTATTAATAGATTATTGTAGAAAATAAAATATAAACTCTATGTTAATATATTGTTTACATCAATTCCATTTGTTTTCGCGTCTATATTCAAGTTGATCATTAGGGGTTCCAATCCCGGCAACTCTCCCCTACCAGTGGCCTCATTTGTAACTTTTTTCGATTTCGCGTGACTTTTGTTGTGACTTTTGGGTAGATGATGCAGAAAAATGTTCTGGGTTATAAAGAATTCATGATTTGTGTGGACAGTGGGCTAATTAATATACTTATGATTGCTTATTTCATGTCAATATCAGCGTCTGGTGCAGTTGTCCGTCCTTCCTGTGGCCTTCTGTCACGGCGCTGGCGCTACCAACGACGAGGCCTACGCACACGCAGCCCACAATGCATTGCTGTACCTCAAGATCACGATGAAGAAAGCGTAACGACAGTTTCGTTCCGTTCTGGTTTATCCACGACAACACTTAATGAATTGGAAGAGCACACCGCAATGTAGACGGGCGAATATCCCCGACGAGATACTAAGTAATCTGCTGGCAGTTTTGTTGATTAAAATATTTGCTCCATAAATGATATACCGTAGTTGCTTATTCTTATGTATTGTTTGATTGATGTGGTTTTGTTTCATTGATGAAAACATTGGTACATTATGTGGACAATGAAGAAAAGATGGGCTACATTGTCATAACGCCATTAGGTAAAATAGATGAAGGCAGCAAAGAAGAAGGAGGACGACATTAAAGAATGGACGAAGCCAGGGTGGAGTGAACTGGGAAATGAAAAATCATGTAGATACGACAACGTGTGTGTGTGTGTGTGTGTGTGTGTGTGTGTGTGTGTGTGTGTGTGTGTGTGTGTGTGTGTGCGTGCGTGCGTGCGTGCGTGCGTGCGTGCGTGAGTGTGTGCGTGTGTGCGTGTGTGCGTGTGTGCGTGTGTGCGTGTGTGCGTGTGTGCGTGCTTGCGTGCGTGTGTACGTGGGTGCGTGCGTGCGTGGTTGCGTGCGTACGAGCGAGCGAGCAAGCGAGCGAGAGAGACAGAGAGGATGCAGTAAGTATGTGAGTGTTTTGCTGTAATTTCTGTCAGCAATAAGCATCCAAGTGTGATTGGCTGGACGTAAGGGGTAACCTGACGCGCTAACATAGATATATAATACGATGCACTAATGATGTTTCCTTCTTTTGCATTAACTACTAGTAACAATACACAAAATCAATGTATGTTAATATTATTAGCGTATAAGCCCTACTGCGATTCCGGCAGGCACTGTCAATCGTGAATGTTATATTATTCAATAATGTAGTCGACACAGCTGCGCTGAGTATGTTATTACATCGACCGCTTGCGATGGGTGAAGTCGTGGTTTTCCTCACGTGTGTTCTGCTGACTGCCTGTCGTAGTCTTTCGACAGAAGTCACGTCAAACTGGCTTGAGTCGAGAACCGGTCGTATCACTCCGCATAGCGGAATCAACGAGAGGGGAACAACAACCGTTCTCCAAACAAATGCGCCGGTTCTAACCGATGACAACTCAACGTTTACTGACGAAGTAAAATGGACTAAGTTAACGACGGATGCAAATACAAATGAACGACCGTTGCATAGCAATGTAACAGCGAATGAAGACAGGGATAAAGCGGGGATGAAGATGACTATCCGGTACGTGTCCTTCGTCGTTCTACCCATTCTGGTCACAACAGGCATTTGTGGAAACATTGTCACCATCCGTGTGATGTTGGCGAAGGAATTCCGATCCATGTGCGTCAGCGTCTTCCTGATCGCCCTGGCTCTGTCCGATACGGTTGTCATCTTTGTGTCAACTCTCAACAAGCATCTGGTTCGCAGCCTAATGGGGGTCGACGTTCGCTCCTACGACGTGATCGGTTGTAGGGTGTTCTTCTGGGTGTATCGTACATCGAAGATGTTGAGCTCGTGGATCGTAGTCTTCATCTGCATTGAACGTTTCATCGCTGTCTGTTTTCCGCTGCGAACGAAGACGATATGCACAAAGCGCATTGTATACGCCAGCATAGCCGTTACCCTGCTGATTTGCGGGGCCTGCAACGCCTTCCGGGTATGGCTGGACACGTCAATAGTCCAGGGAACCTGCGTGCCCAACTCCATACATCGGACAGGTTCAACTGCTTTCATTGGAAGTGCTCTTCTTTTAGGCATCAGCGTCTATGCGATTGTACCCGCTGTCATAATGATCGTCTTGAATTCGTTCACCGTCACTTCCCTTTGGAGGAGCAGGCGGAAGGTGCACGCGCAGAGTGCTTCCCAGAATTCCTCCGACAAGATGGCTTCGCGGATGACGGCAATGCTACTGGCGACGAACGCAGCGTTCGTCTTGCTCGTCATGCCCGTCGCCATCGCACACCTCGTTTCGTTTTTCAGGCAACAGAATCTGTTCGAGTCGAACGATCCATTAATCGTTGTCGTTCGGGTGATCACGCTGTATTGCGAGCAACTCAACTATTCCATCAACGTATTCCTGTACGTCTTGTGCAACAAGAGGTTTCGAGACGAATTCAGGCGACATTTCAATGTGTTTTGCTCGAAGGTTCACCACACTGGACAAAACACTGATTAAAACGAGCGATCGGATTAAAACGAGTGATAGGATTTGGAGAGACAAACCACATTTCTACAGGTGGATTTATCTTCTACGTGTTTATAACAGCGGTGTATTAGTTATAGTAATTTCTTCCAAAAACATAAGAGATTGGCTAGAAGTGACCTTGCTGTTGAGGTATTTGGTCTATAATTAACCTTTCTAATTAGTTGCATACATCTAATGTTAAATGCAGTGGTCTGTAATTATCTGATTTATTCCTCGATCCCTTCTTAAATAACGGCGTTACGTTTGCTTGTTTCCATTATTAAGAAATTAAGCTCTCTTATGTTACTGTTACTGTTACTGTTACTGATCCCGTAAACCGCATATCATAAGAGATTGGCTAGATGTGACCTTGCTGTTGAGGTATGTGGTCTCTAATTAACGTTTCTATAAATTTCATATATCTGATGTCAAACGCACTCATCTGTGATTATCTAATTTGTTCCTCGACCCCTTCTTAAACAACGCCTGTATGTTTACTTATTTCCATTCTGAAGGAACTATTCCCTCTTATGTTCTCCCGTAACCCGCCTGGTCGTAGGGGCGCTGCTCCAATGAACGTTGCACAAGTCGGCTCCAGTCTTGACGGTTGTATGCTAGTGTCCGGGCTTCTACAAATGTCTTTTTGTCCATTCCACAATTCCCTCTTCTAGTGACAAGTTAAACACGTTTGCAAGTGGTGTACTAATTTGTTCTACAATTTCCTTACGCACTGGTGGTGGTTTTCTTCAACTCCAGGTGATTTATTATCTTTCATCTTCTTAGTTTTCTTTTCTTTCGTTTCAGGAGTTACAAATAAGTGCCCTAAATAAACTGATTTATTCCTTTCATATTTATTAACTGGAATTGGAAGTAAACTGAAATGTGATAACAACTGAGCTGATATGCTGATTCAAGACTTCTACCATTTGAAACCCATCTGAAATTATGTTTCCACTGTTGTTTTCCAGTGGTCCAATCTTATCTCGTTTACTCCTTTCCTTACATAGGCATATGAACTCTTGGCAATGTTTGTTCAAAGAATGTTTGTTTCAACGGATTGACAGATAAACGAAATGTTGTCATGTTTGGTATCATTGGAAAACTCGTTGTATACTGTTATTTTGTATCCTTGTGTTCACGTTTAATTACGATGGAGCAAAGATATATTGAGATATAGTAGCATTTGTTGATTCGTGTCGGTGACAGCTTAATGGTTAAGTTAATATGTTTCCGTTCTCACATTCGACAATGTGTTGAGATAAAGGAAATTTGTAAAGTGCTTTCTTTCATAAATCTTGTTCCCGATGCATGTTGGGGTACACCATCATTATGTGTGTATTGATTCTTATACAATAGAATTTGTGTATGGTATTATTTCATTTGAATGTTTGATGCTGGGGTGTGTTGGTGCAACTACTATTGAAACAATGTTCGTTCGAACAGAATACATTCACCGAGTAAGGTAATGTGATCATACCAATGTTTCATGTCAAGAGTTTCGACGCGCAAGGACAATAATTGTCGGTGCTTTATTGTTGCTTCAAGAGACGATTATTTCGCCGCGTTATTTCATCACCGGCGTCGTCGATTATGCATCGGTGAACATTAATACACCGATTGCCTCTTTGAGAATTATCCGTTGTCCAGAGTGGGCGACGATTGCTAGCTCTGTACTCTGGACTGCACTCGCCGTAGTGATGTTGCATTAATTACTGATGGGAATCGCACATATAATCAATTGGGATCGCTCCTAATCCGACACGCTTTCATTCAATCCGAGATGGGAACGTGATTAATAAATTTGTATTAACGTATCTGTTTACTCTGCTATTGGTATTACACAACATAAATCTAACACTTAATATTAACAAATTATATTATTAGCGTATTGTGTGATTCCGGCAGGCACGGTCAGAAACTGTGAATGTTATGTTATTAATTAAACTTGTAACCGATACAGCTACGCTGAATGCTTTATTACATCGACCGTTTGCGATGGGTAAAGTCGTGATTTTCGTCACGTGTGTCCTGCTGACTGCCTGTCGCAATCTTTCGACAGACGTCACGTCAAACTGGCTAGAGTCGGCAACTGGTCGTATCACTCCGTCCAGCGGCATCTACGAGAGGGGAATAACAATCGTTCTCCAAACAAATGTGCCGGTTCTAACCGATGAAAACTCAACGTTTATATACTGCGAACATGGGCGCAGTTAACGACGGATGCAAACGCAAATAAACGAGCGTCACAAAGCAATATAACAGCGAATGACGACGGGATCAAGCGGGGTTGAAGATGATCATTCGGTACGTCGTTAACGCTGTTCTACCTGATCTCTTTATAAAAGGCATTTGTGGAAGCATTGTCACCATCCGCGTGATGTTGGCGAAGGAATTCCGAACCACGTGCGTCAGCGTCTTCTTGATCGCCCTGGCCCTGTCCGATACGGTCGCCATCTTTGTGTCGACTCTCAACAAACATCTGGTTCGCAGCCTAATGGGGGTCGACGTCGCTCCTTCGACGTAACCGGTTGTCGGGTGTTTGTCTGGGCGTATCGTACATCGAAGATATTGACCTCGTGGATCGTAGTCTTCATCTGCGTTGAACGTTTCATCGCCGTTTGTTTTTTCGCTGCGAACGAAGACGATATGCACAAAGCGCGTCCTATGCCCCTACACAGCTGTTACCCTGTTGATTTGCGGGGCCTACAACGCCTTCCTGGAATGGCAGGATACGTCAATAGTCCAGGAAACCTGCGTGCCCATACATCGGGCAGTTTCAAATATTGTCGTTGGAAGAGCTCTTCGTTTGAACATCAACGCCTATACGTTTGTAGGAGCAGGCGCAATGTGCGCGCACAGAGTGCTTCTCAGAATTTCTCTGGCAAGATGGTGTCGCAGATGACGGCAGTGCTACTGGCGACGAACGCTGCGTTCGTCTTGCTCGTCATGCCCATCTCCATCGCGCATCTCGTATCGTTTTTTTGCGGCAAAAGAATCTGCTCCACTCGAACGATTCAGCGATCGTTGTGTTTCGGGAGATCACCATGGATTGCGAGCAGCTCAACTATTCCGTCAACTTCTTCCTTTACGTCTTGTGCAAGAAGAGGTTTCTAGAGGTATTCAGGCGAAACGTCAACATGCTTTGTGCGAAGGTTCACCACACCGTACAAGACACAGCACTGGTTGAAACGAGTGATCGGATACAGTGAGCAAACCATATTTCTATATTTATCATCTAGGTATCTATTACAGCGGTGTAGTAATCACAGTAATTTCTTCCAAAAATATATGAGATTCGCTATGTATGACCTTGATAATTAGCATAAATCTTATGTTAAACGCACTGGTATGTAATTATCATACTTGTTCCTCGACCCCTTCTGAAATAATGGCGTTATGTTTGCTTATTTCCATTCTGCTGAAACTATTCCCTCATCTAGTAACAAGTTAAACTCTTTTTAAGTAATTTGCTCTTCACTTTCCTTTAGCAGTTTTGGTGGTATCCCATCTACTCCAGTTGATTTATTATCTTTCATCTTCTTAATGTTCATTGCTGTGGGTCTGTCGCATCTACTATATGTAGCGTGCATGAACTGGCCTAATTTCATGGTCACGTAATAACAGCATACATTATATCATAATACAGCGTGTCAAGTGAGAGTGGGGGTTGCAGGAAGTGGGAGGTGGGAGTTTGGTCCTAAAAATAGATGGGAGGTTGGCTTCAAAATAGGCGGGAAGCCTAAAAACAGGTGGGTGGAAGCTGGGAGGTTGAGAACTCTGTCACCCCACCCCGGTATGTGACCAAGCTGCCTACCCGAAATTCCGAGTATGATGACGGAAATATAGCGTGTGGTGTTTCACCCATGTTAAAGTAAAAGCCCAATCATTTTTAAGTCACGATTTTACCGCATAGAATAAATCATTTATATATCAGTAACCATTTTTGACAGTCTGTCACATTACCTCCTCATTCTATCATTAACAAGGCGGTAATTAAGATCACAGTTTGAGATGCGCCGCACACAGCAAACCATTCGGCAAGCTTCGGGTGTTTCCGGTCGCGTGACGTAGCAGCGGGAACTCATCGTAGACTGCCGCATTGTAAACATTGTTGAGCGCGCTGACAGTTGACTCAAAACATGCCTAGAATCTGTGTAGCGGGTGGATGTTCCAATCAAACATCGGAGACAGTAAGTCTACATAAATTTCCTATGAAGGATAGGAAAAGGTGTGCGCTTTGGAATCGTTTCGTTCGCGTGAAACGAGCTGACTGGACCGGGCCGTCGGCGCACTCGATATTGTGTTCCGCCCACTTTCTTCGATCTGATTTTGATCGCTCTCTTCAACATCAGTTGGGGTTTAGCAAAAAACCTGTACTGAATGACAATACGGTGCCATCAGTCTATGCCAGCACTCACAGGAAGGTAGCCACAGACGCAAGTGGAACGGCGATTGTTACTTCCAGCGGTGACGAACCGAAGCCAAAGAGGCGAAAAAGAAAACGAAGTGCTGCCCTGGTGAAACTGTCAGC
>SDWI01000650.1:0-40340 GCA_009193005.1 Lamellibrachia luymesi | reverse complement strand
CAAGCTGGTTGGCCTAGCCTGCATCAAGCTGGTTGGCCTAGCCTGCATCAAGCGGTTGCGTAGGTCGTCCTCGGTTAAAGCGTCGATAAACTGTTCTTTGGCTTGCTCGTCTTGCAGGCTTGATATTGAACTTCCCTATGCACAAGACGAGATAAACGTTCTACTTCCACCGCCAGTTCATGCAAAGGCTCACATTTGCGCCGACGACTACGGAGCTTCACGCGACTCGGTTCCCGCGGCCCTGTCGTTTCAAACCTTGTCTCCAGAGCTGTTAGGGGGAACAGTAGCAGTGGCTCTTCGTGCTGTCCATGCCACCAAGCACATTGGCTGCTAAGCCTTCCAAACTGGTGGCTAAGAAAACAGCTTTCTCATTTACATTCCAGTCGTTAAGCTCCACCACCATTTCAAACTGTGCGTGGTAGCTCTCACAGGTCGTTTTTCCGTTGAACTTCTGTGCCCACCCAGAGAACGCCGATATATCGGTGTAGGGGTGACATCTGCAGGAACGGACGGTGACGCGGCATGGCTGGGTGGAGTCGTTCCACTCACGCCAACCTTCAAATTTTGGAGCCGACTCTCCAGCTGGGACGCCTGCACCACGATCTGTGATGTCTTCTCTTCCAGCTTCCCTTGCAGCTTCACTTCCAGCAGCGACGTCTTTTCCTCCAGCTTCTGCTCCAGCTGGTCGATCTTGGCCGTCCCAGTGGTGTGTAATGCCTGGACAGCCTCCAGATGTTGCTGCTGCAACTGCTGTTGCTGCTGCTGCTCAGCTGCTGCAGTTCTTCTTGTCTCTCCTGGCAGATCTGCTGTACCATTGCGAAGTACGCTGGCTAAGTCGAGGTGCCACTCGACGATCTGCTCTGGCATATGACACCCGAACCTTAAAGAGACTACACAAAATCTCGGACTGTTGGAATTTCAATGGAAAGTTTCTTGTAAAGGACAACAGTACAAAAAATCAGATCTATTAAGGACATTGAATCGCGTTAGGTAAATTGTCTGGAATTGTTTTTCCCTGTGTTATTTTTTGATCTAATATAACATTAATTTAATAACTCCGTGTTATACTGACATAATTCTCTTTGTTATTATTAATTATATATATATAATTGTGTCTGTCTTATCTGCAAATGCAACCGTACCGTTTAAGTATTGTACACTTTGTTTATTTTTTAGCTAAATATTAAATATGTATTTCCCAATATTCTTGTTCTTAATAGCTTAACTCTTGCAAAGTATAAAATTTTAGTTTATTATCCATATATTTTAGTAAATTGGCTATCACTGGCCTCCACAAACAGTATCATGGTACATAAAACTGTTGTTTTTATAGTAAAAATATGTTTAAAATAATAGCTGCAATTTATAGCTATCTAGCTAATATATTATATTTTGGTCTCTGTTATATTACTTTTAAGCTATCAAATTGCAATGTGTATTATTATTTTTGGACATCATATTTAGTATGTTTTCATCTTTACATCTATTCTTTTAAATTTTCTTTGAATATGTTGAAACCATGTCAGACTTGTTCTAGCAGCACCAATTAATTAATTAATATTAATTAATAAATGAATATTTACTGCATAACCCGTATTAGTGTGTTTAAAAACTTATTTGTTTTGCTAATTAATGCTGATAAAATGTTTTTATATATGGTCACCTGACACATAATAATGTAAATGGTTTCACATAAATCGCAACATTAAAATTATTTAAACTACAAGAAAATAATCCCAAATAATAGTGTTTGTATCAGTACTCGTATGTACTATTCCCATGCTATTACACAGGCAGTTATGGTGATTCGCAGCACAACATATATGCTGGTTCTATATTGTATCCTACATGTTAAATGTATAATAAATGGAGCAGACAATCGGATATAATTGCATATTTCTTAACCAGAATTATGTATCCAAATAATGGATGACGATGAATCATTTATTCATTTTCAAGGAGATACTAACCGTAGTTGTTTATTTTTTATATTACAGTTAAATGAGACACTTGATGAGAATATTCAACCAATACGTCAATCACCTGATTATGATCTTGATAATGTTAAGTTACTGACAGAAAGACACAACGAACGTTTAGATATGCTATGCACAAACGTAGCATCACTCAATGCTAAACATAGTGAAATAGAAGCATGTCTAGAAGAATTTAACCTGATAAACTTTATATTTAGCTTAATATGTTTTCAGGAATGCTGGCTTTCCGAGAATGATGATATGTGTCACTAACAACTTGAGAAATACCACTGAATTACACAAGGCAAAACTTGTAGCAATAAAAGTGGGCTGCTTATGTATTTAAGCAAAACATTTAGCTAAAAATTAATATTATCTCAAAATCAGTTTGACAATTGGGAAGTTCAAGTTATTAAAATAACTGTGGTGGGCTTTCAAAAGATATAATAACTTAATAACATTTTCAGGCCCCAAAAAGACCTTAACGAACATTATAAATAGTTCCTTGCCGAATTCACACCTATCATATCGTCATTTGACAGAACAAACTCAGATGTTATTATTGCAGGGTACTTCAATTTAAACCTTTTGAAAATAAACAAAAAAGAATAGTTTTTTGATAATATAGTATCATATAACTTTTGTCCCTTTATCACACTCCCAACTAGGCTCTCAAGAAATAATGAAACCATAATTGATAACTTATTTTGTAAACTAACTAAATCTACAATGAAGCATAAATCAGGCATTTTAACTAAACCATTATCAAACCACCAACCATACTTCACCTTTTAAAGACAGTTTCCAACACAGAACCTTTACCAAGATATATAACAATTAACGTACAAAACTCTGATACAATATCTAAATTTAAACAGGCGGTTTTATCATAAAATATTTACAACAATCTTGACCAATCTCCTGATGCAAACCCAACTATAAACTATGATACACTACATGACATAATTAAACGTGCAAATCATAAACATATGCCATATCAAATAGTTAAAGAAAAAATACAAAGACAAGAANAATTAACGTACAAAACTCTGATACAATATCTAAATTTAAACAGGAGGTTTTATCATAAAATATTTACAACAATCTTGACCAATCTCCTGATGCAAACCCAACTATAAACTATGATACACTACATGACATAATTAAACGTGCAAATCATAAACATATGCCATATAAAATAGTTAAATAAAAAATACAAAGACAAGAAATCCACCAAAATTACGTTAGGTCTGCTCAAATCCATTCGATACAGAGACAAGTTACATAAGACACTCAAAATTACTCTACCCGAATCACCAGAATACTTTGTAATTCGCACCAATCTGACGACCTATGATACCATCCATAAAAAGGCATGCATTACGATTCATGTTTTAACAATTTCAAAAATAACATAACAAACATGGAAAACAATTAATGGTATTCTTTCTAGATCACAAAGAAAGAAAACCTTCCCCAAATCATTTATTTATAACGAAAGTATCATAGTAGAAACAAGCCAATTGCAAACACATTTAATTCATATTGTACCAATATTGGCCCAAATATAGCCATCTAAATGCAAAATTTCACAAATAAAACTTTCAGATACTACCTTACTGAACAACATAACAATGAATAAAATGTTCAACTTATGAAGAAACAATGCCCAAAACAATATATAATATGCACCCAAAAACAAGTTGCGGATTTGACGGGATTTTTTCACGGCCAGTAAAGTCAGTTAAAGCTGTTTTGACCAAACCTTTACATTTAATCACAAGCCAAATATTAACTACGGGTATCTTCCCATACAATCTTAAAATTGTCAAAGTAATACCAATTTAGAAAAACCTACAGACCAATCTTCCTGTAATTTCAAAAGTAATCGAAAATTTGTTTGTACAACCAGTTCGATTCTTTCTTAAAAAGCTTATGTACGATAACAAATATGTATTTACAAACGAACGTTCGACGGAATTTGACGCTCTAGAATTATTTGATAGGATATTGACAGAATCTGATAAAGGATAATAATGACATACCTATGAATATTTACTTGGACCCGTCAAAAGCATTTGATACCTTGGACCACTCAATATTAATAGATAAGTTAGAGTTTTATGGAGTAAAAGAGTAGCTTTAAATCTACTCAAAAAATATTTAACAAATATTAAACTGTACTTAGAAATTGAGGAAGCTCAATCAGAAATGATTAATATCTCAACAGGCGTACCTCAAGGATCAGTTCTAGGCCCTTTGCTATTTATCATTTACATTAATGACTGCCCAATCTAGTCCAAAATTCAACTTTATTACGCATACCGATGACACGACCCTTAGAAGAGATAATTCAAATATTGATACAGTATATGAATTCAATTTCCTAGGGTTCAGTTTTAATAAACAGTTAAACTTGCAAAGGTCCATCGAAAAAAATTCAAGTAGGTGTTCCAGGACAATAGGTATCCTAAATGAACTCAAACGATTTTTATCTCTTAATGTAAAGATTGTATTGTACAACACTCTGGTATTGTCACATAAACTATGGCTTAACTGCCTGGGGCTATAGATAGAATTAAAAAACTTCAAAAGAAAGCCGTCCGAATAATATGTTTAACAAATATAATGCTCATACCGATCCATTGTTCAAAAGACTTAAATTACTAAAGGTAGAGCATACTCTAAAAATATTATATCATAACTTTTCACACAATAAACTACCTGTCTACCTGACCAGTTGATCAAAACAATAGCATTGACAACTTTAATACACGTGGTCAATATATACATACAATAAGGGTACACCATGAATTTGCTAAGCGAAGTCTAAGGTGCAGTTTGCCATATACCATAAGTAATGCACCTGACTTATTAAAAGACAAGATCACCACACACAGTTTACGTGGTTTCGCAATTTATATCAAGCTTTATTATCTGAATACATATATTGAACAATGTTCAATCCAAAACTGTTATTTCTTTTGTAGTAATGATGCACTGATATTACTGGGGATTTTCTTTTTTATAAGTCGTTGAAACTAATTGACAGGGTGACACCTACGACAGCGACTAAAGTTAATCTTAGTAGGAGTCTCCCTTCCCTTATATGACATTATCTTACGTCTTCAGACCGTACATTATATTCTTACCACTTCGGGTTTTTGTCGACTTGAATGTAATATATTGTGAGGTTTCTGTATTGAATACTCTTTTTATATGCCATTGGGTCATACAAATATTTCCTCTTTCTGTTCCTGTTCCTGCCATGCTGCACCGCGTCTATGAACTCCGTATGACCTCCGCAATACCTTTCTGCTACCCCTGTTCATGGAGCAGAAAGGTACAGAAGTACCTGAATTCGCGGATCCCACATGGATGTGCGACTTTCCTTGTTGACGTCATGGGTCACGTCAATCAGCTGCATGTCCAACTCAAAGGAAAGGAACATCTCATCAACGAACTCTTCCAGTTTGTCTTCGCGTTCGAGATGAATTTGCTTCAGTGGGAGACACAAGTGCGGAACACCAACTATATACACTTCCCAACACTCGAAAACGAACCGGCAAATCCGGACACTTATGTAGCGTTCGCTGAACTACTGCGACGGAAGTTTCACATACAATAAGTCATATATATAATTTATATATATGACTTATTGTTATTATACCAATCATTAAATAATGTCCTAAATGCCACGAGGCTAACAATCGTCTATTCACTGCCAATAACAACAATAACAATTATATGTGTGGCCCACTGACCTAGTCCAATGCACTAATGTGGTCCTTCACTCAAGAAGGTTACCGGCCCTTGATACCAGTCGTGGAATATGTTTAATGCAAAAATGGTCATAAATAAGGCAATATTTTATTTCCTGCAACAACAATACACAATTAGAAGACGAGTATAGCACCGTTCACATAGAGTTCGCTACTAGCTACTCGTTCCTAGCGGCTAGTAAATGTATATGTGAACGTAACTAGCTGCGAGGTTCACATTGAAAGCTGGTAAACGCTTCGAAATTTATACTGCAGCTCAAATATAAAATTATTTTATATTTTAATCATACGGATAATGACACGAGAACTTGAAATGTGAAAATAAAATCAAAATCGGTATTGCATTTTTCGAGATATGATATTTTGTAGTTTACAGGTGGTAGTAAAATCCGTGCGTCGTAATGTTTCATGCCGTTTTAACAAAAACCTGAACACATTTTTCAGTATGATATCTATACGGTAAATGTATAACACATATTCCTTCAAATTTGTGTAACAACAACTGTTAGAAAAGTAGTTTTAAGTGAATTACGCACGAATACAGACCGACGAAGACACGACACGAAAGTTCCGCTCGTGAGTATAATAGTTTAGTAGGCGCTAAGGCTATATATAGTGGATTCCGCTATTTATTAAAATATATTAATTTCAGGTTCACCTAGAATCTATAAGTTCGCTTGAATTAATGGTGCACTCTTTTGACATATCTACTAGAAGCTAATAAAATAGCGTTTATAAAAATGTTATCCAAGATTTAGAAAACATGACATAAACGAAGCACTACTTTGAGCCAGCCAGCAAAGTGCCCAGATTAGTGTATTGCATGTTGTGAAACCACACGGAGAAAATAATGTAAATACGTCGTAGCTGCTAGAAATATACTTGGTGTTGGATAAAATATACTTTTAATATACAATATGCTGCAATAAACATGAGTGTTTTTTTATACCTTGACTTGTTATTTAAAAAAAAATGATAACGATAGGCATTTTAGCCAATTTAGCAGATCATACAGACATTCAGAATCCGAGACAGGTCCACATCGCAATGTCGACGGGCGAATATCCCCGACGAGATACTGTGTAATCTGCTGGCCCTTTTGTTGATTAAAATATTATATGCTCCATAAATTATGTACCGTTGTTGCTTCTTCTTAAGTATTGCTTGATTGATGTGGTATTGTTTGTTTCATTGATGAAAACATTGGTACATTATGTGGTCATTGAAGAAAAGATAGGCTACTTTGTCATAACGCCATTAGGTAAAATAGATGAAGGCAGCAAAGATGAAGGAGGACGACATTAAAGAATGGACGAAGCCAGGGTGGAGTGAACTGGACATGAAACATCATTTGAATACGACAACGTATGTGTGTGTGCGTGCGTGCGTGCGTGCGTGCGTACGTGCGTGCGTGCGTACGAGCGATCGAGCAAGCGAGCGAGAGAGACAGAGAGGGTGCAGTAAGTATTTGAGTGTTTTGCTGAAATTTCTGTCAGCAATAAGCATCCAAGTGTAATTGGCTGGACGTACGGGGTAACCTGACTCGCTAACATAGATATATAATACGATGCACTAATTATGTTTCCTTCTTTTGCATTAACTACTACTAACAATACACAAAATCAATGTATGTTAATATTATTAGCGTATAAGCCCTACTGCGATTCCGGCAGGCACTGTCAATCGTGAATGTTATATTATTCAATAATGTAGTCGACACAGCTGCGCTGAGTATGTTATTACATCGACCGCTTGCGATGGGTGAAGTCGTGGTTTTCCTCACGTGTGTTCTGCTGACTGCCTGTCGTAGTCTTTCGACAGAAGTCACGTCAAACTGGCTAGAGTCGACAACTGGTCGTATCACTCAAAACAGCGGCATCAACGATAGGGGAACAACAACCGTTCTCCAAACAAATGCGCCGGTTCTAACCGATGACAACTCAACGTTTACTGATGAAGTAAAATGGACTAAGTTAACGACGGATGCAAAGATAAATAAACGACCGTTGCATAGCAATGTAACAGCGAATGAAGACAGGGATAAAACGGGGGTGATGATGACTATCCGGTACGTGTCCTACGTCGTTCTCCCCATTCTGGTCACAACAGGCATTTGTGGAAACATTGTCACCATCCGTGTGATGTTGGCGAAGGAATTCCGATCCATGTGCGTCAGCGTCTTCCTGATCGCCCTAGCCGTGTTCGATACGGTCGTCATCTTTGTGTCCACTCTCAACAAACATCTGGTTCGCAGCCTAATGGGGGTCGACGTTCGCTCCTTCGACGTGATCGGTTGTAGGGTGTTCTTCTGGGCGTATCGTACATCGAAGATGATGAGCTCGTGGATCGTCGTCTTCATCTGCATTGAACGTTTCATCGCCGTCTGTTTTCCGCTGCGAACGAAGACGATATGCACAAAGCGCATTGCATACGCCAGCATAGCTGTTACACTGCTGATTTGCGGGGCCTGCAACGCCTTTCGGGTATGGCTGGACACGTCAATAGTCCAGGGAACCTGCGTGCCAAACTCCATACATCGGACAGGTTCAACTGCTTTCATTGGAAGTGCTCTTCTTTTAGGCCTCAGCGTCTATGCGATTGTACCCGCTGTCATAATGATCGTCTTGAATTCGTTCACCGTCACTTCCCTTTGGAGGAGCAGGCGGAAGGTGCACGCGCAGAGTGCTTCCCAGAATTCCTCCGACAAGATGGCGTCGCGGATGACGGCAATGCTACTGGCGACGAACGCAGCGTTCGTCTTGCTCGTCATACCCGTCGCCATCGCGCACCTCGTGTCGTTTTTCAGGCAACAGAATCTGTTCGAGTCGAACGATCCATTAATCGTTGTCGTTCGGGTGATCACGCTGTATTGCGAGCAACTCAACTATTCCATCAACGTATTCCTGTACGTCTTGTGCAACAAGAGGTTTCGAGGCGTATTCAGGCGACATTTCAAAGTGTCTTGCGCGAAGGTTCACCACACCGGACAAAACACTGATTAAAACGAATGATCGGATTGAAACGAGTGATCGGATTAAAACGAGTGATAGGATTTGGAGAGACAAACCACATTTCTACAGGTGGATTTATCATCTATGTATTTATAACAGCGGTGTATTAGTCATAGTAATTTCTTCCAAAAACATAAGAGATTGGGTAGATGTGACCTTGCTGTTGAGGTATTTGGTCTATAATTAACGTTTCTAATTAGTTGCATACATTTAATGTTAAATGCAGTGGTCTGTAATTATCTGATTTATTCCTCGATCCCTTCTTAAATAACGGCGTTACGTTTGCTTGTTTCCATTAATAAGAAACTATGCTCTCTTATGTTACTATTACTGTTACTGATCCCGTAACCCGCCTGGGTCGTAGGGGCGCTGCTCCAATGAACGTTGCACAAGTTGGCTTCAGTCTTGGCGGTTGTATGCTAGAGTCCGGGTTTCTACAAAGGTCTTTTTATCGATTCCACAATTCCCTCTTCTAGTGACACGTTAAACACGTTTGCAAGTGGTGTACTAATTTGCTCTACAATTTCCTTACGCAGTAGTGGTAGTATTTCTTCAACTCCAGGTGATTTATTATCTTTCATCTTCTTAGTTTTCTTTGCTTTCTTTTCAGGAGTTACAAATAACTGCCCTAAATAACCTGATTTATTCCTCTCATATGTATTAACTGGAATTGGAAGTAAACTGAAATGTGATAAAAACTGAGCTGATATGCTGATTCAGGACATCTACCATTTGAAACCCATCTGAAATTATGTTTCCACTGTTGTTTTCCAGTTGACCAACCTTATCTCGTTTACTCCTTTCCTTACATAGGCATAGGAACTCTTGGCAATGTTTGTTCAAAGAATGTTTGTTTCAACGGACTAACAGATAAACGAAATGTTGTCATGTTTGGCATCATTGGAAAACTCGTTGTATACTGATATTTTGTATCCTTGTGTTCACGTTTAATTACGATGTAGCAAAGATATATTGAGATATAGTAGCTTTTGTTGATTCGTGTCGGTGACAGCTTAATGGTTAAATAAATATGTTTGTTTTCGTTCTCACTTTCGACAATAAAGGAAATTTGTAAAGTGCTTTCTGTCATAAATCTTGTACCCGATGCATTTTGAGGTACACCATCATTATGTGTGTATTGATTCTTATGATATAGAATTTGTGTAGGATATTATTTCATTTGAATGTTTGATACTGGGGTGTGTGTTTTGGTGCAACTAGTACTGAAACAATGTTCGTTCGAAGTAAGGTAATTTGATCATACCCATGTTTCGTGTCAAGAGTTTCGACGCGCAAGGACAATAATTGTCGGTGCATTATTGTTGATTCAAGAGACGATTATTTCGCCGCGTTATTTCATCACCGGCGTCGTCGATTATGCCTCGGTGAACATTAATACACCGATTGCCTCTTTGAGAATTATCCGTTGTCCAGATTGGGCGACGATTGCCAGCTCTGTACTCTGGACTGCACTCGCCGTAGTGATGTTGCATTAATTACTAATGGGAATCGCACACATAATCAATTGGGATCGCTCCTAATCCGACACGCTTTCATTCAATCCGAGATGGGAACGTGATTAAGTAATTTTTATTGACGTATTTGTTTCGCTGCTATTGGTATTACACAACACAAATCTAACACTTAATATTAACAAACTATATTATTAGCGTATTGTGTGATTCCGGCAGGCACGGACAGAAACTCTAAATGTTATGTTTTTAATTAAACTTGTAACCGACACAGCTACGCCTATGCGATTGTAGGAGCAGGCGGAATGTGCACGCACAGAGTGCTCCTCATAATTTATCTGGCAAGATGGTGTCGCAGATGACGGCAATGCTACTGGCGACGAATGCAGCGTTCGTCTTCCTTGTCATGCCCATGTCCATCGCGCATCTCGTATCGTTTTTTTCCGGCAAAAGAATCTGTTCCACTCGAACGATCCAGCGGTCCTTGTGTTTCGGGAGATCACCATGGATTGCGAGCAGCTCAACTATTACGTCAATTTCTTCCCTTACGTCTTGTGAGGTTTCGAGACGTATTTAGGCGAAACGTCAATGTGCTTTGCCCGAAGGTTCACCACACCGGACAAGACACAGCACTGGTTGAAACGAGTGATCGTATTGAGTGAGACAAACCATACTTTTACATTTATCATCTAGGTATCTATTACAACGGTGTAGTAGTTATAGAAATTTATTCTAAAAACATAGGAGATTCGCTATGTATGACCTTAATAATTAGCATAAATCTGATGTTAAACGCACTGGTATGTAATTATCATATTTGTTCCTCGACCCCTTCTTAAATAATGGCTTTATGTTTGCTTATTTCCATTCTGAAGAAACTATTCCCTCATCTAGTGACAAGTTAAACACTTGTGTAAGTAATTTGCTCTTCACTTTCCTTTAGCAGTTTTTGTGGTATCCCATCAACTCCAGTTGATTTATTATCTTTCATCTTCTTAATGTTCATTGCTGTGGGGCTGTCTTAATGTTTCATCTTCTTAATGCTGTGGGGCTGTCGCATCTACTATATTTAGGCCTATATCCTATACACACAGTACGTTCATGTTAACA
Source organism: Lamellibrachia luymesi (assembly GCA_009193005.1). Lineage (NCBI taxonomy): Eukaryota > Metazoa > Annelida > Polychaeta > Sabellida > Siboglinidae > Lamellibrachia > Lamellibrachia luymesi. The sequence goes on along the minus strand of SDWI01000650.1, from coordinate 28,989 downwards.
TAAGAACAGCATACACTACATCATAATACAGCGTACCTAGTGGGAGTGGAGGTTGCAGGAAGCGGGAGGTGGGATTTTAGTCCTAAAAATAGATGGGAGGTTGGCTTCAAAATAGGCGGGAGGCCTTAAAACAGGTGGGTGGAAGCTGGGAGGTTGAGAACTCTGCCACCACACCCCGGTATGTGACCAAGCTGCCTCCCCAAAATTCCGAGTATGATGACGGAAATATAGCGTGTGGTGTTTCGCCCATGTTAAGTAGGCTTGCTTTCTCTATGACATTGTATATTATGACGGCTTAGTAGGTACATCCGACTCAATGGCCCATATCAGCGGGAAGATAAGTGGCGAAATAAGGCATAGAGTATACTAACTGACCGTACTCCGCAGAACATTGACTTGATCAGATTTTCAACGACAAATGCTACTGCGGAGAAAGCCCCACGGACAATGCCTGCTGTGATCCACGCGCGATGCATATGGACTAAACCATGGGCGCCTCAGCTGGGGATGTTACCTTAAAGGGAATGTGTGACGATTTTCATTGGCTGATTTATTGGCACGCCAAAATGTACAACACAGCTGTCCTTATATGTTGTAAAACTTGATCATTTTTACTTTATCGTCAAATTGTGTATTTTCGAATATACTATTATAAGGAGTTGATAGGTTACAGTAGTAATGCGTTTTATACAGATATTATTGAAATGTTATAAAATACCATGCTCGTCCTCGTTAATTCGGGGGTGAGAATTTCCTTTAATTGTGAAATATTTTTTTAGAAATCAACCCAACTGATTGATACCGTTTGTCGCAGCTCAAGCTGAACAAGATGACGCCATTCATCAAGCCTCGAGAACCGTTTTGTTCTATGTGCCTTTATACAATTTCTAACGGTAAATATACAATAGCAGGGGTTTTCATGCATTTATAGAGCCGCACCTCCTGGTGACAAATTGTGTTGCTGCGTACCCCTTCCGTGATTTCGTCACTTATCAACAATATGAAGGGAGGGTGTGGGAGGGCGAATATTCCCCTGCAGAGGGGTCCAGGGCAACCATTGAATGTATTACACATTCAAATGTTATAAGTTAGCCTCCATGATCTATATGTATAATGTAATAAAACATATGGTAATATAATGCCTGCACTTGTCAATTTATTACTTCCAAACAGATTACGCACTTAGGAGGGCTTAAATCCTTTTTTGTTATCAAAACGGGCAGTCAAGCTTGTGATGCTTTCCTCCAAATCATACATTTGCGAGACTGGCTTCTCGACACTCGCGGCCATCAAGGCCAAGTGCCACAACGGATTAAACGTAGAAGTCATCAGACTTCCGACCTACGCTCTCCTTAATTGCTCCAGCTAATACCACGTTCCTGTTCACGACCCCGTGAACTCGTAATTNTATATATATATATATATAAACGAGTTGGTCTGATACCATTGTGAAACACCACTGTGCCTGATTGCTGTGAATCCTAGGGTGGGGGGGCACTCAATACATTGTCTGTATACCATCCTTTATAGTGTATCTAACTGACCCACCCTAGACAAAGTTTAGATATATGTCGAAAAGAAAAGATACCCTTTTTCAAATTGAGCGGAATGAAATAGTGTACCCTTTTCTGTAGAGGGAGTCACATTCTACGGGTATCCTTCCCATACAATCTTTAAATCTACTCAAAAATGATTTAACAAATATAAAAACTGTACGTAGAAATCGAGGAAGCTCAATCAGAAATGGTTAATATCTCAACAGGCGTACCTCAAGGATCAGTTCTAGGCCCTTTGCTATTTATCATTTACATTAATGACTGCCCAATTTAGTCCAAAATCCAACTTCATTACGCACACCGATGACACGACCCTTTCAAGTGGAAGAGATAATTCAAATATTGATAGAGATTTCCTAGAGATTTCCTAGGGTTCAGTTTTAATAAACAGTTAAACTGGCAAAGGCCCATCGACCAAATTTTAAGTAGGTGTTCCAGGACAATAGGTATCCTAAATAAACTCAAACGATTTTTATCTCTTAATATAAAGATTGTGTTGTGCAACACTCTGGTATTGTCACATAAACTATGGCCTAGCTGCCTCGGGCTATATATAGAATTTAAAAACTTCAAAAAAGCCGTCCGAATTATACGTTTAAGCAAATATAATGCTCATACCGATCCACTGTCCAAAAGACTTAAATTACTAAAGTTAGAGCATACTCTAAAAACATTATATCATAACTTTTCACACAATAAACTACCTGTCTNACTCAAACGATTTTTATCTCTTAATATAAAGATTGTGTTGTGCAACACTCTGGTATTGTCACATAAACTATGGCCTAGCTGCCTCGGGCTATATATAGAATTTAAAAACTTCAAAAAAGCCGTCCGAATTATACGTTTAAGCAAATATAATGCTCATACCGATCCACTGTCCAAAAGACTTAAATTACTAAAGGTAGAACATACTCTAAAAAACATTATATCATAACGTTTCACACAATAAACTACCTGTCTACTTGCAGAACTTACCAGTTGATCAAAGCAATTTCATTGACAACTTTAATACACGTGGTCAATATAACATATATACAATCAGGGTACACCATGAATTTGCTAAGCGAAGTCTCAGGTGCAGTTTGCCATACACCATAAATAATGCACCTGACTTATTAAAAGACAAGATCACCACACACAATTTACGTGGTTTCGCAATTTATATCAAGCTTTATTATCTGAATACATGTATTGAACAATGTGCAATCCAAAACTGTTATTTCTTTTGTAGTAATGATGCACTGATATTACTAGGGATTTTCTTTTTTATAAGTCGTTGAAACTAATTGACAGGGTGACCCCTACGACAGCGACTAAAGTTAATCTTAGTAGAAGTCTCCCGTCCCTTTTATGACATTATCTTACGTCTTCAGACCGTACATTAAATTCTCACCATTTCGGTTTTTTATCGACTTGAATGTAATATATTGTGAGGTTTCTGTATTGAATACTCTTTTTATATGCCATTGGGTCATACAAATATTTCCTGTTTCTGTTCCTGTTCCTGCCATGCTGCGCCGCGTCTATGAACTCCGTATGACCTCCGCAATACCTTTCTGCTCCCCCTGTTCATAGAGCAGAAAGGTACAGAAGTACCCGAATTCGCGGATCCCACATGGATGTGCGACTTTGCCTTCCTTGTTGACGTCACGGATCACCTCAATCAGCTGCTTGCCCAACTCAAAGGAAAGGAACATCTCATCAATGAACTCTTCCAGTTTGTCTTCGCGTTCGAGATGAATTTGCGTATGTGGGAGACACAACTGCGGAACGCCAACTATCTACTCTTCCCAACACTAAAAAAAAACGAGCCGGCAAGTCCGGACACTTATGTAGCGTTCGCTGAACTACTGAGACGGGAGTTTGCAGATCGTTTTATCGATCTCAGGGCTCGCAGCGGAGAGTTGCTGTTATTCGCCAATCCGTTCCAGGTGGAAGTCGACGATGCACCGGAAGCTGTGCAAATGAGGCTCATCGAGGTGCAATGCTCTGCATCACTGAAAGCGACATTCAAGGAGGTGCCACTAGTTCTATCGAATGCACTTGCCGACTGAACAGTTCCCTGCATTGATCAGACACGCCACGATCATTGCCAGTCTGTTTGGAAGTACGTACGTGTGTGAGCAGCTGTTCTCGAAGATGAATTTCGTTAAATGCAAGACGAAGACGCAGCTAACTGACGGTCAGTTAGACGACGCACTCAAATCTGCAGCCAAGACGTGGGGCACTTGGTGGCGCAGCAACAGCACAAATTGTCATACTAGACAAGATGGTGTTAGTTGAGTGCCAAGAAGACGGACCATGAACACGTGAACACTGCGTTGTTAATAGGACGTTCAATTGTTGTTTACCATCAGATGTTGGTGTTTGATAATAATAAATCACGTTCGTACGAGGCGATAATATAGCTATTGTAGCTCCTATTGACATGTTCATTATGTTCACATACAATTAGTCATATATATAATTTATATATATGACTTATTGTTATTATACCCACCATTAGATAATGTCCTAAATGCCACGAGGCTAACAATCGTCTATTCACTGCCAATAACAACAATAATAATTATATGTGTGGCCCACTGACTTAGTCCAATGCACCAATGTGGCCCTCCTCTCAAGAAGGTTACCGGCCTTGATACCAGTCGTGGAATATGTTTAATGCAAAAATGGTCATAAATAAGGCAAGATTTTATTTCCAGCAACAACAATACACAATTAGAAGACGAGTATTGCACCGTTCACATTGAGTTCGCTACTAGCTACTTGTTCCTAGCGGCTAGTAAATGTATATGTGAACGTCACTCGCTGCGAGGTTCACATTGATAGCTAGTAAACGCTTCGAAATTTATACTGCAGCTCAAATATCAAATTGTTTTATATTTTTATCACATGGATAATGACACAAGAACTTGAAACGTGAAAATAAAATCAAAATCGGTAATGCATTTTTCGAGGTATGATATTTTGTAGTTTACAGGTGGCAGTAAACTCCTTGCTTCGTAATGTTTCATGCCGTTTTAACAAAAACCTGAACACATTTTTCGGTATGATATTTATACGAAAAATGTATAACACATATTCCTTCAAATTTGTGCAACCACAACTGTTAGAAAAGTAGTTTTAAGTGAAGTACGCACGAACATAGACCGACGAAGACACGACACGAAAGTTCCGCTCGTGAGTATAATAGATTAGTAGGCGCTAAGGCTATGTATAGTGGATGCCGCTATTTATTAAAATATATTAATTTCAGGTTCACCAAGAATCTATAAGTTCGCTTGAATTAATGGTGCACTCTTTTGACATATCTACTAGAAGCTAATAAAATAGTGTTTATAAAAATGTTATCCAAGATTTAGAAAACATGACATAAACTAAGCACTACTTTGAGCCAGCCAGCAAAGTGCCCAGATTAGTGTGTTGCATGTTGTGATACCACATGGAGAAAATAATGTAAATACGTCGAAGCTGCTAGAAATATACTTGGTGTTGGATAAAATATGGTTTTAATATACAATATGCTGCAATAAACATGAGTGTTTTTTATATCTTGACTTGTTATACTACAACAAAAATAAATATAAGCATTGTAGCCAATTTAGGAGATCATACAGACATTCAGAGTCCGAGACAGTTCCAGTGGCATGGATAGCCTCTGGGATCTCTGAAGTCACCCTTTACTTTACTTTAATAGTTTTCCATGCTAAAATGTTATGTCATTATGCTCACCGTTTTCAATGATAGATTCTGCAATTTTCACCCAACTATTTACTTTTATATTTTAATTACTGTAATCACTACTTCGGTTGTCATACAATCACTTGTATTGTTCAACTTGTAGAAAAAGTTGTTTTTTTCTCATTATTTTGTTTATTCGACATATTTATTGCTGTGTATTTGTAAAAGGAAATACATGGAAAATAAATGTAAACATTTTGAGAAACCCGTTGTACCGGGCATTTACTAACGACTAGGAGCGATTTTTTTGGCAAACGGAAGCTGTGTAGCTATCGGTGTTTACTCCCTCCAAGCCGCTAGTAAATCGACGTTCCCCGCAGCGAACTGTATGTTAAGGAGCGTCGGTCGTTGTATGGGATTTCGTATTTGCTAGCTACTAGCAGGTCAGGCGTTTCGTTCACAGGCACAGGCCAGGCATTTCGTGCACGCGAAACGCACGACTCCCAGAATATTACCCGACGAGAGGAACTATCCTGTGACTTGGACATGGCGTGTCTCCCCGATAGGAGGACGTCGAATCAGGGTAAGAGAGCACCCAAAGTAGAGCCACTGAATCCAGAGGCGAGTCGCCTGATCAGTCATTTTACCAGCATCTCAAGACTGACACGGGAAAGACGCTTTTTACCCTACAATCCCTTTCCGTCAGCTCACCCAAGACAAATAGTCTCTCGAGGAGATCGCAGAGGAACTGGCATTTCATGTGACTAACGTCAATGTCGAAGAGAAAACGCTGTCAGGTGAGGACGTGTTAGTACGGGAAAGAAATAGGGGAGACCAGTGCTGTATATTCCAGATTACAGTATACCGTGGTATCCTTTATCGATTATATATCGTTCATCAGTGGCATTTTGGATGACACGGTACATTTTGACGAAATAGCAGTACTTTTAAAATATTTATCACCGAAAAAGTAGGTTTTCTAAGTCTCCAACATAATAATCCGGCCGTGATCAGTTATCAGTACAGCACCCTTGGTCATACTTACAGTCGAACATGTGTGTCCATCAAGAGTATAGGAGCCCAATGTATGTGGCGATAAAATGAATTTAAAATTCGATGCCATCTGCTTGTGATGACAACGCAATATTTTTAACATGTGAAATTCCACGATTGGACCACTGCAGTTGCCACAATTGGACCAGTGACCCACATAGAGGTATGCCATCATTAGTTGTGTGTAATTATTCCAACACAGTTGATTGATTACCAGAAAGTAATATTAGACAAGGGAGCAATTGTAATAATACAAATAAAGGAAGTTGCTAAGTGGGCCAATCGAGGGAGCTTGTAACAGAACACATTTGGTAATTATACATTGTTTCGGACTACCAAAGACTTTGTTAGGGTTTACATTAATTTAGTGCCAATGGTCATATATAAACGGAAGAGGATGAAAATAGAACTGACAAATGGTGGACCTCCGGGGACAAAGACTGGATGTCCATTGAGGGGTTTGTTACTTGGTTGTGACATTTCGTAGATTTTGTTAAACCAATGGAGGAGGAGACTGTTGTGCTCATACTCGATAGCCACGTGACCAGCACAAAGAATTTGGCTACATCTGACATAGCTCGGGAAGCTGGAGTAGTCATGGTCTCACTTCCGCCACACACGACTCAAGGATTCCAGCGTTTGGATTGGGCTTTATTGGGCCGTTTGGAAAATACTACGATGATGCATTGAGGATGTAGATAAGAGAACATGTAGGCAAACCAGTGACAACATGGCAAGTCGCCGAAATTCTTAATGTGGCGTACAGAAAAGCGGCATCCGTGCAGAATGCTGTTAGTGGCTTCAGGAAGGCAGGTCTGCAACTATTGACCATATATGTATTCCAAGACTCCGACTTCGCTGCTGCTACGGTAACTAATGTAATGACGGAAACTGCACAAGAGCGCAAACCTATGCCACCTCTGACCCCAGCTGCTGTAGCTCCAGCACTCACAGCTGTTGCCGTGGTGCCTGCACAAGAGCACAACCACACGCCACCTCCGACACCAGTTGTTGCAGCTCCAGCACTGACAGCTGTTTCCACGGAAACTGTACCACAGTTAAGATCACCGCAGAAAGAAACTAGCTAAACAAAGCAAAGTCGGACCGGAGATAGCTACGCCTACTAGGCCTACAACAACCCAAGAGCCCAGTACTTCTAAGATCACTGCAACTATATCGAGAGCACACAACAGTTCTGATCCACCATTTTGTACGATGGTGCACCTTTTTGTACAATGGTAAAATCTACCCACGCATAATGAGACGAGTCATGGATGTGACGAAAGAAACTGTGGCGGTGCAGTGAGTGTAAATTGTGGGACAGAACAGGTTCCGACGGGCTCTGGAGGATGACACAGCAGTATACGAATTGCAGTTGACACTATGCGGGCATAGCGCGACGAATACTTGATGCGATGAAATACTCAATTGTGCCAGTGACAGAACATGTTGTGGTGAGCTCTAAAGGATGTCGACCATTTCCACTAGCCTATTCCGGAGCCATATTGACAGAAGACTATGAAAATTAGGCTGTGTTAACATTTGACTATTGATTAATTTCATGTTTCTAATTAACACTATATTTTACTCAAGTATTAATTCAAAGTGTTGTCTACATAATTTATTTGCCAGTCGAAGAGGGTGGATGGAGCTACAAAAATTATGCACACTGGTATTTATTAGTATATTGTATTTGATTTTGTGGTGATTAATAGCTTGTTGTAGAAAATAAAATATAAACTCTATGTTAATATATTGTTTACATCAATTCCATTTGTTTTCGCGTCTATATTCAAGTTTATCATTAGGGGTCCTAATCCCGGCAACTCTTCCGTACCGGTGGCCTCATTTGTAACTTTTATCGATTTCGCGTGATTTTTGTTGTGACTTTTGGGTAGATGATGCAGAAAAATGTTCTGGGTTATAAAGAATTCATGATGTGTGTGGACAGTGGGCTAATTAATATACTTATCATTGCTTATTTCAGGTCAATATCAGCGTCTGGTGCAGTTGTCCGTCCTTCCTGTGGCCTTCTGTCACGGCGCTGGCGCTACCAACGACGTGGCCTTCGCACACGCAGCCCACAATGCATTGCTGTACCTCAAGATCACGATGAAGAAAGCGTAACGACAGTTTCGTTCCGTTCTGGTTTATCCACGACAACATTGGAAGAGCACATCGCAATGTCGACGGGCGAATATCCCCGACGAGATACTGTGTAATCTGCTGGACGTTTTGTTGATTAAAATATTTGCTCCATAAATGATATACCGTTGTTGCTTCTTCTTATGTATTGTTTGATTGATGTGGTATTGTTTCATTGATGAAAACATTAGTACATTATGTGGACATTGAAGAAAAGATAGGCTATATTGTCATAATGCCATTAGGTAAAATAGATGAAGGCAGCANGCATAATGAGACGAGTCATGGATGTGACGAAAGAAACTGTGGCGGTGCAGTGAGTGTAAATTGTGGGACAGAACAGGTTCCGACGGGCTCTGGAGGATGACACAGCAGTATACGAATTGCAGTTGACACTATGCGGGCATAGCGCGACGAATACTTGATGTGATGAAATACTCAATTGTGCCAGTGACAGAACATGTTGTGGTGAGCTCTAAAGGATGTCGACCATTTCCACTAGCCTATTCCGGAGCCATATTGACAGAAGACTATGAAAATTAGGCTGTGTTAACATTTGACTGTTGATTAATTTCATGTTTCTAATTAACACTATATTTTACTGAAGTATTAATTCAAAGTGTTGTCTACATAATTTGTTTGCCAGTCGAAGAGGGTGGATGGAGCCACACAAATTATGCACACTGGTATTTATTAGTATATTGTATTTGATTTTCTGTTTATGAATAGATTATTGTAGAAAATAAAATATAAACTCTATGTTAATATATTGTTTACATCAATTCCATTTGTTTTCGCGTCTATATTCAAGTTGATCATTAGGGGTTCCAATCCCGGCAACTCTCCCCTACCAGTGGCCTCATTTGTAACTTTTTTCGATTTCGCGTGACTTTTGTTGTGACTTTTGGGTAGATGATGCAGAAAAATGTTCTGGGTTATAAAGAATTCATGATTTGTGTGGACAGTGGGCTAATTAATATACTTATGATTGCTTATTTCATGTCAATATCAGCGTCTGGTGCAGTTGTCCGTCCTTCCTGTGGCCTTCTGTCACGGCGCTGGCGCTACCAACGACGAGGCCTACGCACACGCAGCCCACAATGCATTGCTGTACCTCAAGATCACGATGAAGAAAGCGTAACGACAGTTTCGTTCCGTTCTGGTTTATCCACGACAACACTTAATGAATTGGAAGAGCACACCGCAATGTAGACGGGCGAATATCCCCGACGAGATACTAAGTAATCTGCTGGCAGTTTTGTTGATTAAAATATTTGCTCCATAAATGATATACCGTAGTTGCTTCTTCTTATGTATTGTTTGATTGATGTGGTTTTGTTTCATTGATGAAAACATTGGTACATTATGTGGACAATGAAGAAAAGATGGGCTACATTGTCATAACGCCATTAGGTAAAATAGATGAAGGCAGCAAAGAAGAAGGAGGACGACATTAAAGAATGGACGAAGCCAGGGTGGAGTGAACTGGGGAATGAAAAATCATGTAGATACGACAACGTGTGTGTGTGTGTGTGTGTGTGTGTGTGTGTGTGTGTGTGTGTGTGTGTGTGTGTGTGTGCGTGCGTGCGTGCGTGCGTGCGTGCGTGCGTGCGTGCGTGCTTGCGTGCGTGTGTGCGTGTGTGCGTGTGTGCGTGTGTGCGTGTGTGCGTGTGTGCGTGCTTGCGTGCGTGTGTACGTGGGTGCGTGCGTGCGTGGTTGCGTGCGTACGAGCGAGCGAGCAAGCGAGCGAGAGAGACAGAGAGGATGCAGTAAGTATGTGAGTGTTTTGCTGTAATTTCTGTCAGCAATAAGCATCCAAGTGTGATTGGCTGGACGTAAGGGGTAACCTGACGCGCTAACATAGATATATAATACGATGCACTAATGATGTTTCCTTCTTTTGCATTAACTACTAGTAACAATACACAAAAACAATGTATGTTAATATTATTAGCGTATAAGCCCTACTGCGATTCCGGCAGGCACTGTCAATCGTGAATGTTCAATGATGTAGTCGACACAGCTGCGCTGAGTATGTTATTACATCGACCGCTTGCGATGGGTGAAGTCGTGATTTTCCTCACGTGTGTTCTGCTGACTGCCTGTCGTAGTCTTTCGACAGAAGTCATGTCAAACTGGCTAGAGTCGACAACTGGTCGTATCACTCCGCACAGCGGCATCAACGATAAGGGAACAACAACCGTTCTCCAAACAAATGCGCCGGTTCTAACCGATGACAACTCAACGTTTACTGACGAAGTAAAATGGACGCAGTTAACGACGGATGCAAAGACAAATAAACGAACGTTGCATAGCAATGCAACAGCGAATGAAGACAGGGATAAAGCGGGAGTGAAGATGACCATCCGGTACGTCTCCTACGTCCTTCTACCCATTCTGGTCACAACAGGCATTTGTGGAAACATTGTCACCATCCGTGTGATGTTGGCGAAGGAATTCCGATCCCTGTGCGTCAGCGTCTTCCTGATCGCCCTGGCCCTGTCCGATACGGTTGTCATCTTTGTGTCAACTCTCAACAAACATCTGGTTCGCAGCCTAATGGGGGTCGACGTTCGCTCCTTCGACGTGATCGGTTGTAGGGTGTTCTTCTGGGCGTATCGTACATCGAAGATGTTGAGCTCGTGGATCGTAGTCTTCATGTGCATTGAACGTTTCATCGCCGTCTGTTTTCCGCTGCGAACGAAGACGATATGCACAAAGCGCATTGTATACGCCAGCATAGCCGTTACCCTGCTGATTTTCGGGGCCTACAACCCTTTCCCGGTAATGCTGGACACGTCAATAGTCCAGGGAACCTGCGTGCCCAACTCCATACATTGGACAGGTTCAACTGCTTTCGTTGGACGGGTTCTCATTTTAAGCCTCAGCGTCTATGCGATTGTACCCGCTATCGTAATGATCGTCCTGAATTCGTTCACCGTCACTTCCCTTTAAAGGAGCAGGCGGAAGGTGCACGCGCATAGTGCTTCCCAGAATTCCTCCGACAAGATAGCGTCTCGGATGACGGCAATGCTACTGGCGACGAACGCAGCGTTCGTCTTGCTCGTCATGCCCGTCGCCATCGCGCATCTCGTGTCGTTTTTCCGGCAACAGAATATATTCGAGTCGAACGATCCAGCGATCATCATCTTTCGGTAGATAACGCTGGATTGCGAGCAGCTCACCTATTCCATCAACTTCTTCCGGTACGTCTTGTGCAACAAGAGGTTTCGAGACACGAGAAACATTAGTGTGCTTTGCGTGAAGGTACACCACACCGGACAAAACACAGATTGAAACGAGTGATCGGATTGAAACGAGTGATCAGATTGAAACGAGTGATCGGATTCAGAGAGACAAACCATATTTTTACATGCGGATTGATCATCTAGGTTTTTATAACAGCGGTGTAGTAGTCACAGTAATTTCTTCCAATAAGAGATTGGCAAGATGTGACTTTGATGTTGAGGTATGTGGTCTCTAATTAACGTTTCTAATTTGCATACATCTGATGTGAAAAGCACTGGTCTGCAATTATCTGACTTGTTCCTGGATCGCTTCTAAAATAATGGCGTTATGGAACTGTAAGTGAGCTGAAATCTTCTGTGGTTAAAACTGAACTAAAATTGTCATTCGGGACCTTTATCATTTGAAACCCATCTGAAATTATGTTTCCACTGTTGTTTTCCATTGGTCCAACCTTATCTCGTTTACTCCTTAAAAAGCATAGAAACTCTTGCTGTCATTTTGAAATTACCTGCCAATGTTTGTTCAAAGATTCTTTTGGATGTTCTCATTTCAGTTGTAGCTAGGCTAAGTGCATCTTTGTAGTTAATGTATTCTTCTTCATGTTTTTTTATGTATACATACCCTCCATATCGTCTGCTTGTGAGCAGTTTGTCCATTAGCCTCTTTTAACAAGTATTTCTTCTTGACCTTTTTTACATAATTAAATTTCCATTACATAATATAGACGATTAGTGCATATAATTACGTCGATATGATAGAGGAACTGTAGACTTGATTTTATTTGTAAGGCAACTTCACGTTAAAACAGGGGCAGTAAGAGATGCCACTCCATGTGCCAGGAACACAACCCTATATCAAACCGTTGACATTGGACAAAGGTTCAGATATCATACTGTCGACTGAGGGACATTGTCATGAAGAATGTCTAAAAGAATATGTTTTAGCCACCCTAGAGGCAAATAGGTTAAGACATTGAATGGATATGAACATATTTCTATCAATATGTTTTTGTGAGTTACAACAATATTTTTTTCTGTTAGGCCTTTTATTTTCGTTTTGTTTTGTTTTGTTTTATTTTCGTTTTGTTACTATAATGTTCTTCTCGACTAGCGTGGTACAAGTAAGGTAGCCTACAGGGGCCACAGCAGTATTGTCACGTTGTGTCTTTTAAGAGTAAACGTCAGAAGAATATTTGTTTGTTTTGTACTCGGAATGATGCTGGCATACAAAAATCGATGTAATAAGGTTGTTTGGCGGCGTAGATAATTTACGTCAATCTACTTGATGATCAACGTAGGCTGTACATATTTGGAATAGAATAATAGGATAATAATATAATATAAAATAAAAACCCTTAATGTAGCTGCTTGTAAAATACATTCGCAGCTTTAATTCAGGTATCGCAACGGTTAAGGGAATCTACTGTACAATTCAATCAAATTAAGTTTTTATAAATGCTAAATTTATAAGATAGTTGTGGCTGATATAATTATGTAGCTTTACGAAAAAATTTCATTAACGTGGGCGTGGTATGAGTTTCAATGACGTGTGTCTGAAATGTGAAAAGTTTCAAGATCCGTAAAGTACTTTTTGAGATATGATTTTTGAAGATGTAAAATTTAGCACTGAATTTAGCAATGAATATTCATATTAAAAACTTTATTTCTATACTTATATTTCAGCTGACGCTTTGCGACTTCCTGTGTATGCTAGGACGCTTGATGTGAACACAACTAAAGCGGATACAAAATTCAAATTACACATTTATCTTTACCATAATTTGGTACTTTTCGTGAGAATGGCTCATATAATGTTTTTTTTTCGTTATGCCTAAATTAATAGAATATGCCATTTTCAAATAAATCTGAAGAAACATATTTGAGACAAGGGATTACTATTGATTGGTTGATGTAGTTGTTGCCTTAAGTGATATAATAAGCCGTTTAAAAAATCTGCGCATAGGATTGATATTCGAAATAAGTTTCAGTTAGTTCATCTATCAAGTGCAAGCACATTGATAAACAGTTGTTTTGAGTGAATTGTACGAATCTTCAACGGTGGAAATACGTTTCTCAAAGCGAAGCTAATTGCCATAAAGCTTAAAAGAAAGAGTGTCTTCGAAAAGCCTCACTGCGCGATAATAAACGACGCATTAAATGTATAAAAATCACGTGGCCATTTGATTACTTTTCTGTATTGATTATTATGAATAGTTTCGTACATTTTCATCTGATAAACTGAACTATGGCGTATTTACCGAGTGCACTGCCACTGATATATCGAACTAGTCCTGCCATCTAGCGATTAATGTAATATTAGATGTATAAAAATATGTTTATGCATGACTTTTCTTATAAAAAAATAATTTTGTCACAGTGACCAATGTATGAGAAAACTGTTTATCCAAGATGCTACGAAAAATTACATCGCAGTTATGTCATGTTATGCTTGATTTGGCCACTTATACCTCTTCTTGACCTCACTGACACTTTCAATGCTGTCCCTCAACAACGACTATTTGAAAAATCAGAACGAGGCTGCCGAGTTTACATATTAAAAAATGTGGTTCTCTATTTTATACGTTTTTTTCAGTTTGACAGTTTCTTAATTTTAATTATTGACATATAATATAGTATTTATAGAAATAGGGTGATTTATGTCGAAAACAACTTTAAGATTAGTAGTTTTTACGGTTACATTTATACTTTGACAGTTATGCGTTAACTGTTTAGTTCTATTATCGCCCATTCTCGTCGCCGGCACGGCATTGTTCCCTTGTTTTGGTAATTTTTTTATTAAACATGTTGTAATTGTATGTTCTTTATATACTTGTTTCTTCATTGTAATACTATGATTATTCAACTCTCGGTCTCAGTTAGTGACTATATATTAATGCTAAAAATAGGTTGTTGTTGTTTTTGGCTAAGCTGTCAGCTGCATCTAGGACCTATTCCTAGTGCTAGGTTATGTTAATACTAGTGTTATATTCGGCCCTGGTCAACATTTCTAATTAAATAAATTAGTCTTGATCTCAGAATTGTGACTTCTTTCATATAAACACTCTGAAATATTCATCAACACTATGTTTCTTCAGATTTGTTTGAAAATGGCATCTTCTGTTAATTTAGGCATAGCGAAAAAAACATATGGGCCATTCTCACGAAAAGTATCAAATGATGGTAAAGATAAATGTGTAATTTGAATTTTGTATCCGCTTTAGTGTTCACACCAAGCGTCCCAACATACACAGGAAGTCGCAAAGCGTCAGCTGAAATATAAGTAGTTATTTATTATTATTAACATTAATTGTTTTTTCCCACGCCTAGGTGGACTTTCTACAAGGTCGTTTACCAATTAGCGTTATCCAGGAAATGTGTATAAAATTGGGCATCGTGCCACAGTACGATATTGCCCACGAAGGGTTGACCATGCACCCGTCTTTGTCTATAGAGTGCTGGCCGGCAATTTGGAAGGGACTGGTGACGTTAAGTTGAGCAGTTGACCCTGATTCAATTATTTAGTTGATGTTACGGGTGTTAATGATATGGCCTTCACGTGATATCATGAATGCCTGACCATGATATACGTCAAGTTCTCACTTTAATACATATGTTTGTTATTATCGATTGCATAACATAATATGGCAGATAGCAAGTTAAGTTTGTGGTATTCTGGAGTCTCCTCTGGCATCATTATTAAACCAGTGAGTCGTATTTGTGCGCGCAGGTTCCCGTAAACACCAGGGTAAAGAAAACGCAGCACTGGACGCGCTTACTAAAGTTATTCGTGCCTAATCAGATTTTGAAGCAGCCAACTACACTGCTGCGGTAACACCAATAGGAATAATTACGTTGTGGTGATAATTAGTTGTATTACTACCATAATCTGCTGACACTTACTGAAATATTTTATTTATATCCCTGTGAATGTTTGCATGAGTACAATAGATGTCAGGGTCGATGTTCTTGTGTGTACGTGCGTGCAATCTTAGCAACCTACCCTTTTGGCCTACCCTTTTGGCTTACTCTGGACGATCTCAAACTTTGCATTCATCGCTGCATGTTTGAGCAGACAGTAGGTCTCAAACTGGTCCAGGGATCTATGCAGGATGTTCTCCGGGCCTACGAAGAAGTCACCCTGGTAAACGACATATTTATCGACAACAGGAAGAGATGGCAAACACTGCTGGGAAAGTGATACCGGTCCCAAGGCAAAGTGGGAAGCAGACCATGAGAAACAACGCCGAGGCAGACACCCTATAAATATATTGGCGACGCTGAGTATTCCTACCATATCTAGACCACCTTCTCCAAGATTTGGACACGAGATTGAGTGCCATCATAGGGAAAGCTGTGCTCGATCTGAAGTTCCTATCCAATAACGTGGGCAAACTGACAGATGCTAACATACCGACCTACAAGAATACTGCTGACATGACCTGTCATACCTAACGTCCGTGCAAGAAGAATTCACACTGTAGTGGGAGAAATAGGATTAGTCAGAATAAACAAAGCCCTACAATCTACAGGAAACAATGAGAGCAACATCCAGCTAAGTGTTCCAAAATCATTTCCGTATTTTCACTTGCTGGTACTAATATCATAGGTGCTGGAGTGGAGCTAATTCTGCTTTCACATTGGTGAAAACCGTAATGCTGAGCACAATGCACCAAGATCGCCTCAAAGCGTTGATGCTACTTCCTGTACACAAAGACATCAAACTCGACATCCAAACAACTATTGACAAATACAGCAGGAAGCATCCAAGTAGAATGTTTTTAATTAATTCTCTGATCACCCGTTGAACTGCTACTGATTGGTGCACACTAACCATACAATACACTAATACATTAAATGTGTCAACGAGTTCCTTTAATTAATACGATGATGAAATTACCCACGGTGGTTAACACATCATCCACCTGAGTAATGGCCCGGGAAGCACCATATCAAGAACAGTCAATACATTCCCCGGACCTCCCCACCCCCGTTTGTCTAATCCTACATCCCCCTGTTCTGCATACATCTTATTTCATGCTGGAAACTTAGACATTTTAATGTGTTTTCTAAGATTGTAAAACGTCAGTTTTGGCTACAATCATAACTTAATTACCGTCGTCGTCAAATATGTTGTGAGAGTCCAGACTCCCATAGGGAAAGCTGTGCTCGGTCTAAAGTTCCTATCCAATAACGTGGGCAAGCTGACAGATGCTAACATACCGACCTACAAGAATACTGTTGTCATGACCTGCCATACCTAACGTCCGTCCTTGCTTCCATCCAGGCTGCCCCTCGCAAAAACTGGATGGAGGCGGAGTCTGATAGGAGTAGTTGCTATAGACATCGGGGAATGGAAGTAGGTTGGATGACGTCCTGTGACTTAGACATGGTGTGTCTCCCCGATAGGAGGACGTCGAATCAGTGTACGAGAGTACGAAGGATGGTTCCAAAGTAGAACCACTGAATCCAGAGGTGAGTCGCCAGATCAATCATTTCTACATCTCAAGACTGACACGGGAAAAATGCCTTTTTACCATGCAATCCCTTGTATGCAATAAGTTGTATGTAAATTACTCGAAACATTAATTAGAGACCACATAGTGGAATTCCTTGTAAAACATAAATTAATAAATACATCTCAACATGGATTCTTAAAAACAAGGTCATGTCTAACCAATATCTTATGTTTTTTGGAAGAAATTACAAAGTGGGTAGATGACGGGTCACCAGTGGATGTTGTCTACTTAGATTTTCAGAAAGCTTTCGATAAAGTGCCACATCAATTGTTACTTAAACTAAAAGCCCATGGTATAGGTAATGAAGTAATCAACTGGATAGAAAAGTGGCTTACACGCAGAAGACAGAGAGTAATAGTAGATGGTGAGATTTCAAACTGGAAATCTGTTTTGAATGGGGTACCACAGGGATCAGTATTAGGCCCTATGCTGTTTTTAATATATATAAATGATTTGAAGGATGACATATCTAGCAAAGTACTCAAATTCGCAGATGACATAAAAGTATTCAGAAAGGTTACTAATGATACAGATAAACAAAGTTTACAGGATGACCAAGAAAAATGTGTTAAATGATCAGAAAAAAGGCAAATGTTATTAAATGTTGGGAAGTGTAAATGTATACACATAGGACATGGACATATGGACGAGGAATATAAAACGGGTGATGCTGTACTAGGTAGAACCACACAAGAAAAGGACTTAGGAGTAACATTTAGTGCTGACATGAAAGTTTCAGAGCAATGTGGGATTGCTGCTTCGAAAGGAAATCAAATTCTAGGGCTAATTAGGAGAACTATCACGTATAAGGAGAACCATCTAATTATACCCATGTACAAAGCAATAGTTAGACCACATTTGGAATATTGTATTGAAGCATATCGTAAAAAAGACATAGACAAGCTAGAAAGAATACAACGAAGAGCAACTAAAATGATTCCAGAATTGAGAGACCTTAGTTACGAAAGTCGCTTATTACAATGTGGTTTGACTACACTAGATACCATGAGACTAAGAGGAGACCAAATAGAAGTGTTTAAAATAGTGAACGGTTTTCTCACAGAGTGTGAATATGTTTAAAAATAGAATTGACAGATATCTGATAAGGGCTGGATACACATAGATGAGACAATTGTTTGACTCTCGATAAGTCAATGGCTTCCTTGTCCACTTGCCATCTGGAACTTGTTTGGGATGACAATCTTGTTAAATCTTGTTAAATCTTTCCGTCAGTTCCCCCGAGACCGACAGCAAAGACGCTCTCGGGGAGATCGCAGAGGAACAGGCATTTTAGGGGACATACGTTAACGTCGAAGAGAAAACGCCGTCAGGTGAGGACATGTGTTATAACGGGTAAGGAATACCGGTGGCGTCATTGGTAACTATTATCGACTTCGCGTGACGTAGACAGTTTTTGTGGCAGTTGTCCGTCTTTCCTGCGACCTTCTGTCACGGCGTTGTCGCTACCACAATGCATTGCTATACCTCAAGATCACGACGAAGAAAGCGTAAGGACAGTTTGTTTCCGTTCTGGTTTATCCACGACAACACTTAAGGTGTTGGAAGAGCACACCGCAATGTCCTGGACGAAATAATATATAATATGCTGACCGTAAACTTGTTGCTGATTAAAATGCTTCTTATGTATTGTTTGATTGGCAGCTGTCAGGAGTTGAACATTCTTCTTGCATAGATATTAACAAAATGGTGCAATATATTTAATACAATATTAACGCACGCGCACACAATAATTCAACAATCCACCAAAACTACTAACAAAAACAGTAGGGCAAAATAGTTTGCTACTCGATCAAGTGCAACTTCATATCAAGAGGAAATAAAACAGTTTCAACAATATTCAATGATAATGAAAATATCGACAGAAGTATTTCTTCAAAAAATACAAAGGTAAACGAATCAGAGGATATGAAAACCACATAAAACAACAGCGTGAATTTGGTAGCATAATAAATTAAAGGAGCAGTTGCTATAGTGATTGTGTAAATTCTTGCACTGTGAATCATTACTAAGGTCTATTAGGAATCAGTTTAGTTGCTCTCCTCTCCTTTCACGTCGATATCTTCTTGCGTTCTTCTGATATTGTTTCATTGATGTGGAAAATGAAGAAACGATAGTCTGTCATAATGCAGTTAGGTAAAATATATGAAGAAAGAGTGTGTGTGTGTGTGCGTGTGCGTGTGCGTGTGCGTGTGCGTGTGCGTGTGCGTGTGCGTGTGCGTGTGCGTGTGCGTGTGCCTGTGCGTGTGCGTGTGCGTGTGTTTGTTTGTTTGTGTGTGGACTAAATGCGAGAGTATTTTGCTTTAATTTGTGTTAGCATTAAGCATCCAAGTGTCTGATTGATTGGACGTACGGGGTAACCTGACGCGCTAACTTAGATTGATTATACGATGCACTAACGATGTTGCCTTCTTGTGCATTAACTACTAGTGCGAAAAGCACACATAGTAAATTGGAATCGCTCCTAATCCGTTACGCTTTCATTCAACCTGAGAAGGGAACGTGATTAAGTAATTTTGATAATCCCATCTGTTTACGCTGCTATTGGCATTACATAATACAAAGTTAACACTTGATTAACAACTCGTGTTATTAGAGTATTCAATGATTCAGATAGGCACTGTCAGCCGGACAAAAACTGTGAATGTTATATTATTCAATAAGCATGTAGCCGACACAGCTGCGCTGAGTATGTTATTCCATCGACCGCTTGCGATGGGTGAAGTCGTGGTTTTCCTCACGTGTGTCCTACTGACTGCCTGTCGTAGTATTTCGACGGAAGTCACGTCACATTGGCAAGATTCGACAACTGGTCGTAATACTCCGTCCAGCGGCATCAACGACAGGGGAACAACAACCGTTCTCCAAACAAATGCTCCGATTCTAACCGATAACAACTCAACGTTTACTGACGGAGTAAAATGGACGCAGTTAACGACGGATGCTAATGCAAATAAACGACCGTCGCAAAGCAATATAACAGCGAGTGACGTCGGGGATCAAGCGGGGTTGAAGATGACCTTTAGGTACGTTTCCTACGTCTTTCTACCTATTCTGGTCATAACAGGCATCTGTGGAAACATTGTCACCATCCGTGTGATGATGGCGAAGGAATTTCGATCCATGTGCGTCAGCGTTTTCCTGATCGCCCTTGCCCTGTCCGATACGGTTGTCATCTTTGTGTCAACTCTCAACAAGCATCTGGTTCGTAGTCTAATGGGGGTCGACGTTCGCTCCTTCGACGTGATCGGTTGCCGGGTGTTCTTCTGGGCGTATCGAACAGCGAAGATGTTGAGTTCGTGGATCGTCGTCTTCATCTGCGTTGAACGTTTCATCGCCGTCTGTTTTCCGCTGCGAACGAAGACGATATGCACAAAGCGCATTGTATACGCCAGCATAGCCGTTACACTGCTGATTTGCGGGTCCGGCAACGCCTTCCGGGTATGGCTGGACACGTCAATAGTCCAGGGAACCTGCGTGCCCAACTCCATACATCGGACAGGTTCAACTGCTTTAATTGGAAGTGTACTTCTTTTGAGCATCAGCGTCTATGCGATTGTACCCGCTGTCATAATGATCGTTTTGAATTCGTTCACCGTCACTTCCCTTTGGAGGAGCAGTCGGAAGGTGCACGCGCAGAGTGCTTCCCAGTATTCCTCCGACAAGATGGCGTCGCGGATGACGGCAATGCTACTGGCGACGAACGCAGCGTTCGTCTTGCTCGTCATTCCCGTCGCCATCGCGCACCTCGTGTCGTTTTTCCAGCAAGAGAATCTGTTCGAGTCGAACGATCCATTAATCGTTGTCGTTCGGGTGATCACGCTGTATTGCGAGCAAATCAACTATTCCATCAACGTCTTCCTGTACGTCTTGTGCAACAAGAGGTTTCGGGACGTATTCAGGCGACATTTCAATGTGCTTTGCGCGAAGGTTCACCACACCGGACAAAACACAGATTGAAACGAGTGATCGGATTGAAGCGAGTGATCGGATTCAGAGACAAACCACATTTCTACATGCAGATTGATCATCTACGTATTTATAACAGCGGTGTATTAGTACCAGTAATTTCTTCGAAAAAAAGAGATTGGCTAGATGTGACTTTGCTGTTGAGGTATATATCTAATGTTCAACGCACTGGTGTGTAATTATCTAATTTGTTCCTCGATCCCTTCTTAGAGAACGTTTGCTTGTTTCCATTCTTAAGGAAATATTTCCTCTTCTGTTACTGTTACTGTTACTGTTATTGTTCCCGTAACCCGCCTGGGTAACAGGTGCGCTGCTCCAATTAACGTTGCACAAGTCGGCTCCAGTCTTTGCTGTTAATGCCTGGGTTTCTGCATAGGTCTTTCCTGTCCACTCCTCAATGTCCTCTTCTAGTGACATGTTAAACACTTTTGCAAGTGGTGTACTAATTTGCTCTACAATTTCCTTAAGCAGTGGTGGTGGTATTCCTTCAACCCCAGATGATTTATTATATTTCATCTTCTTAACTGTACTATCATTTTAGGAGTTACAAATAACTGCCGTAAATAACCTGATACATACGTCTCATATTTATTAGCTGGAATTGGAAGTAAGCTGAAATGTGGTAAAAACTGAGCTGAAATGCTGATTCAGGACATCTACCATTTGAAACCCATCTGAAATTATGTTTACACTCTTGTTTTCCAGTGGTCCGACTTTATCTCGTTTACTCCTTATGTAGGCATAGAAACTCTTACTGTCATTTAAAAATTACCTGCCATTGTTTTTTCAAAGATTGTTTTGGATTAACAAATAAACGAAATGTTGTCATGTTTGGTATCATTGGAAAACTTGTTGTATACTGAAATTGTTTATCTTTGTGTTCGCATTTAATTACGGTGGAGAACAAATATCTTGAGATATAGTAGCATTTGTTCATTTGTGTCGGTGACAGCATAATGGTTAAGTAAATAATGTGCTTTCGTTCTCACTTTCGACAATGGGTTGAGATAAAGGAAATTTGTAAAGTGCTTTTTCTGTTATAAATCTTGTACCCGATGCATTTTGGTGTACACCATCATTATGTGTGTACTGTCTAGATTCTAATATTAGTTGACGTGAATGTTTGATACTGGGGTGATTTGGTGCATTGGAGCAATGTTCGTTCCTACAGACTACGTTCACCGAGTAAGGTAATGTGATCATATCCATGTCTCGGGTTAAAAGTTTCGACGCGCAAGGACAATATTTGTCTGTGCATTATTGTTGATTCAAGAGACGATTGTTTCGCCGTTATTTCATTACTAATGTCGTCGATTATGCATTGGTGAAAATTAATACACCGATTGCCTCTTTGAGAACTATCCGTTGTCCGGGCTGGGCGACGACTGCCGACAACAACACCCGCTGACGCCTCCTCCATCGACACTGCACGTTGTACTCTTGACTGCACTCGCCGTAGCACGCTGTACTCATGATTGCACTCGTCGGAGCACGCTGTACTCTTGACTGCACTCGACGGGGCACGCTGTACGCTTGACTGCACTCGCCGGGGCACGCTTGATTGGATTCGCTGTGGCTAGCTTGGTACCACACGCACTAGAACTGTCTATGCTAGAAGCGACGCCAGCAAGTTCGTAAGAGAATGTGAGTTATTATGTAAACTGCGATTTAATATTGGGCGTTGCTAGATTGTAATTCCATTCAGCATACTTGATTTGTGATTGTTTACTATATTATAGTTTTTACTAAATAAACTGTCACATATACCCATGTTGTTGAGTACATTATAGTTGTGCACATACACACACACTGGACCATCACGAGTATGTCCATTGGCTCACCGCATTATCCCAGCCAAACCATAGATCCGTGACACACTCGAGTGCGCATCGATTCACACAATCAAAAGATTTTTTGATATCTACAAAAGTCACGTGGAGTGGCATCTGTTGTTCTCTTGCTTTTTCCTGAAGTTGTCTTTCAAATAAAATCTACATTTCCACAGCCATATCGACTTAATTGTATGTACTAATCATATCTACTATGCAATTGGAATTGCCTTTGACATCTAATTAAATCGTCAATAATGCCCAATGTAATTCTGCAATTTACAATATGAAATTAAAGGACATTGCCATTTACCAACCACAACATGTGTTTTTCTTTCGCTACATGTGCTAAGCAAAGTACAGCAGACTCCAATGCACACCACATCCAACAATTGCACTGCAACATTGAGGTGATAAAATTAACTTAATCCATAACGAAGTAGAAGCAATTTGGATTTCAAGAGTTCAATGTATGCACAAGTCTACCTTGATGGTTCGTGCAATTCCTGCAACGGCGTATTTGGTGGGGGGATGGGGATATCCCCTTTGGCTGAATTTCTTTGGAAGCCTGGTAAACAAATGGACGACTAAGCTTGACACCCGCGCGAGATCCCAGACACGCCACTGATATCCCGAAAAACTCTCGGGTATTTCCGAGAAGGTCGCGGAACTTGTTTTGTCAGCACACCGTCACTTACATCATGGCTTTCGAGGAAACAACGGTTCGTCGATTGATGTACGTTCTACCACAAAGTGAAAATATTACGTTTGTCACTGTATTTGTGAAATGAACTTTTGTTTGCGATTGTGTTATTGCAATGAATGTCCCAAGCAAGAGTCCATTTCACAAACAAACACACACACACACGCACACGCACACGCACACGAACACGAACACGAACACGAACACGCACACGCACACGCACACGCACGCACGCACGCACGCACGCACGCACACACACACACACACACACACACACACACACACACACACACACACACACACATATAATCACATTTTATATAAATCATTTGTAACATATGATGACAACAACGATGAAGTTCTCTCTTCGTTATCTTGGGAGTATTTTAGCACATCGCTGGAATAATCATAACATTTAAAAGAAAATCGCTTTTAGATCCATAATTAGTATTTGTATTATAGCAATCGTGTGAATCAGTTAGACTAGCAAATGATCATCCTATATAAGTTGATGTGGTCGATTAGACAATATGATATAATTAGTTTTGAACATGTTGTTGGCAGGCAATTCTTTCACATTTTGTCTACCCAACTCTTCTTTCACACTCATCAACAATTCCTTCATCTAATATAGTAAAATGTTAATAGAGAGCTTTCCCTCTGCCAATGTCAATGCAACACAAAATCAACGTCATCACAATACTATATTACACACAAGGATACGGCAGCATGCCGGTTGCAACTTTTGTTCAGAGAGGAACATATTACTGGAAGCCACATGAAACAGCACCGCTGTAAATCCCACCTACTGGTTTTCAATTCCCGCCGTCAAATACTATCCGCTTGGTATATCTGCGCATGCGCGCATCTTGAAATATGGAAGCACAACACCAGAAGTCCCGAGTAGCGTGGTACAAGTCCCGAGTAGCGTGGTACAAGTCCCGAGTAGCGTGGTGCAAGTCCCGAGTAGCGTGGTACAATTCCCGAGTAGCGTGGTACAAGTCCCGAGTAGCGTGGTACAAGTCCCGAGTAGCGTGGTACAAGTCCCGAGTAGCGTGATACAATTCCCGAGTAGCGTGGTACAAGTCCCGAGTAGCGTGGTACAAGTCCCGAGTAGCGTGGTACAAGTATGGTAGCCCACAGGGGCCATAGCAGTAGTGCCACTTTTAAGAGTGAGCGTTAGAAGAATATTTGCTTTTTGTACTTGGAATGATGCGGAAATTAATGAAGGAATGCACTGGCATACAAAAAACGAAGTAAGAATGTTGTTTAGCGGCGTAGATAATTTACGTCTATCTACTTCATGATCAACGTAGGCATTACATTATTTGGATTAGGATAATATGATAATATAGTATAAAATAAAAACCCTTAATGCAACTGCTTGTAAAATACATTCGCACCTTTCATTGTATTCAGCGATTGCAACTGTTCAGGGAATCTACTGTACAATTCAGTCAAATACAGTTTTTTTAAAGCTATATTTAGAAGAGAGTTGTGGCTAATATAACTCTTTAGCGTTACCAAAAAATTAATGTACATGCTAATGAATGAATATACATACTAAACACTTTATTTCTGTACTTATATTTCAGCTAATGTTTTGCAACTTTATGTGTATGTTAGGACACGTGACATGATTACAAGCTAATAAGCATACAACATTCAAATTGCATATATATCTTTACGATCATTTGGTACTTTTCGTGACAATGGCCCATATACTGTTTTTTGTAATGTTCGCTATGCCTCAATTAATAGAATATGCCATTTAAAAAAAATACGAAGAAACATATTTGAGACAAGGGATTAATATTCATTGTACTGGTCGATGTAGTTTTTGTCTTAGATAATATAATAAGCCGTTTAAAAAATCTGAAGAATCTTTTGCGAGTAGGATTCATTTTCGAAATAACTTTCGGTTAAATCATCTATCAAGTGCAAGCAAGTTGATAGAAAAGTTGTTTTGAGTGAATTGTACGAATCTTCAACGATGGAAATACGTTTCTCAAAGCGAAGCTATTTGCCATAAGGCTTTATAAAACAGCGTCTTCGAAAAGCCTCACTGCGCGGTAATAAACGACGCATTAAATGTATAGAAATCACGTGGCCATTTAATTACTCTTCTGTATTGATTATTATTAATAGTTTCCTACATTTTCATCTGATAAACTGAACTATGGCGTATTTACCNATGAAGTTCACATTAAAACAAATGTGTGTTTGTGTGTGTGTGTGTGTGTGTGTGTTTGTGCGTGCGTGCGTGCGTGCGTGCGTGCGTGCGTGCGTGCGTGCGTGCGTGCGTGCGTGCGTGCGTGCGTGCGTGCGTGTGTGACTGACGATATAGCCGACGGAGACACACCAGTCTCCTGCTGTCGTATATTTCCTGGAAATGGGGGTGTCTGTCCGTCGGTGCCTGCTCTACTCGGTAGATAATTTAGCTGAGTTTTCTGAAGAAACTGACGACGACGAAAGCAATGATACCGCTACCACTGAGTTGACACAAGTTGCTGACGCAGACGAGTTGTTGGTATAAAGCCAGGTGAGACGCTGGAATTCGTCATCGTAATGCCCCATGTGCTGTCATACAACAGAGAATGTACCAAGGTCAAGGGTCATAACAATCAAGTATATCCAGTTTCGCTTCACTGAGCTGCCCATGCAGACGTTCATGGAACAGGAGATGTTGATATTCGTTCAAGTAATGGAATATGTCGATAGGTTGTATATATTAGTGATAGGAATAGAATAGGATAGGTAGANAGATGGCAAGTGGACAAGGAAGCCATTGGCTTATCGAGAGTCCAACAATGTTCATCTACTTATAACCCGCCCTCCTGAGATATGTGTCAACCTTGTTTTTAAACATATTCACGCTGCTAGCAGACTCTAAAGATGACCTGTCGAGCGGCAAGGTCGATGCTGGGTATTACTACGGAACTAACCGGTTGATACAGCACATGAAGAAGGTCCTGGCGAACATGTCGACGGATACGGTAAAGGCGAAACTGAACTACAGCGACATCACTCAAAAAGTGACCTTATATATGACACCGAATACCGAATTTAACATACATTACTCGATTCGCAGGGATTCCTGCTAGGTCTCGCTCCGTCTGTGATCGTCAGTCCGGTGATCGTCAGTCCGACGACCGTGCCGGATAACGAGTATATCTTCCAAAGACAAGGAGCACACCGGCTAGGTCTCATTCCGTCAGCCACCGTCAAATCGACCGACGTGTACACCTACCGCAAAGAATGCGATGCCGTGTCGGACATGAACCAAGGGTTCGATACTCTCTACGTCTACACGGACATTGTGGATTCCCGTGTCGTCGGCGACAGTCTCGTGTCGTTGTTGAGGATCGTTCCGATCTATGGACTGCACGATCTCGAGACATTTCGATCACGTCCAATACCTACCCTTATTGCTCAAAGAATTCGGTGCGATCCTGATCGATATAAGGGACCATACTGGACGACCCGTGCCATTCGAACGCGGTAAGGTGAAGACAGTGACGCTTCATTTTCGTCTTCGCAAAACCGGTTTGTTCTGAGATGAATTACAACGACTATTACGCGCAACAGGCGTTAGGCGCGCTGCCCTACTTCGTTGGTGCTCGTGTGCAGCGTGGGAAGCGTGTTTGGCGGTCTGCTCCGCCTTCAGACAAGGACAGTTGAAGTGTTCGACGACGACGATGGCTTTCGTGCATAGTAAATCGTGCGAGGGGGTCAAAAGCGAGCTCGATCTCTTTGGCGTGCCACCGACTCAGATCAGCATCGTCCGCAGCCATTAGGTGGAAGAGCAAACGACGGCCTCACTCGAGTAGGGTGGACCGATCGAATTCTTACCACCCGGAGCGGGAGACGATTACCTGGATCTCGCCAACACTTACCTAATCGTGAAAACGAAGGTGACCACAACTGCCGGGACCGATCTCGATCAGGCCGCCGAGGTGGGTCCGTTGAATAACTGGTTGCATTCGCTGTTCAGTCAAGTCGACGTCTACCTGAACCGCACGCTTGTGACTCCTTCGTCCAACACGTACGCGTATCGTGCCTACTTCAATATTTCAAAACAGGCTTACGTCAATAAAAAAATGTGCATCATCCACACGTGTGCGTTCTTTACTTTATTATCTTGTTTTTCTTAATTTTTGAGACGATCCCTTAATTTTTTAGACGACCTACAGGTCTCATAAGCTGGGATACGAATGCTACACATGGCTAAGGGATCGTCTCAACATTTCTATAAATAAGACCATCCCTTCTATACTTTAACACCACAGTTTACGAGCCCTTATGTTCCACCACCACAAAAGGAAACGCCCCTCTATACTACTACAATGATTTTTACAATTCAATTAAACCAAATCTTAATTGTTAGTTCTCAATGTACATCTAAAATTAACGTTATATTCACCTTACAAAAACAGTACGACGTAGAGTATGTGTCATGCTAGTGGATGTTACTGTCTCTGCCATACACGATGGCGCCAGTGGTCGATTATTTTCTGCCCCGCACCCAGCTGGCTTACCGCTCTAGTCCACAGGGGAATTATTACTGATGTTGCTATGTAGAGCAACAACAACATCTAAACCACAACAAAGATACGACTTTATAAAAGCCTGGTTGTGTCAGTGCTGACATACGGATGCTAAAGCTGGACCCTGAATTCCGAGTCCGAAAGAAGAATAGCCGCATTTGAGATGAAATTTTTGAGAAGGATCCTGACAATTTCTTACAAAGACCACATAACAAATATACCAGTAATGCAAGCTATCGCAGGACCACAAGAACCGCTTTTGTTTTATTACTTTAAGGATTTTTTTACGACCAATCTTTTTTCTGAATTGTGGTGGCTATACCATTGCGCGATTGTGGATGTATCAAGAACGGACTGGCAGCACATGTCCTCAAGGACGTGACCAATTCCATAATAACACTGGTCGGGCCCCATACAAACTTTTATATTGTTTGTGTTTACGTATGTTTCATATTTATTAGTTAATTGATGTATACGGTAATTGTTTATTTGCCATGACGCCGGACGACCGCTCGATGACTGATGACAATGCCTCACGGTCGGTCCTTATAAAGCCACACCGTGATGCTCAGACAGTCAATCGTTCGACTCGTTCCAGTGGTCTGAAGGTCCCGCCAATACGACTAGTACAGCGTGACAGACAGTGGCGCTGCACGGACTGTAGGGACATTAGTAGTAGGTAAGTCTTTTTCAATACGCAAGAGCGGTGGTTACTAAA
>SDWI01000649.1:293553-313801 GCA_009193005.1 Lamellibrachia luymesi | reverse complement strand
CATAACATATTTGTTAAGCATGACCTCGCTTTAAGGAATCCATGTTGAGATGAATTTAATAATTTATGCTTAACGAGGAAGTCCACCATATGGTCTTTAATTAACCTTTCTAATAATTTACAAATCACTGACGTTAAACTCACTGGTCTGTAATTCTCTGACTTATTTCTCGAACCCTTTTTAAATAATGGTATGATGTTTGCTTCTTTCCATTCAAACGGAACAACTCCCTCTTTTAATGACAAGTTGAATACTCTTGCAAGTGGTATACAATTTATTGATGATATGGGTCAGTGATTTATATTCAATGCTTCAGTATAGTTTCACTAGCGAGTGATGGCGATGCCAATTTTCCAGAATAAATCTTATAATGTAACGATTTCGAACCGCTAGCGGCGAGTGATACCGCAGAATCATCATCGAATTCATCTGTTTCTGAGCAGTTTAGCGACGACAGTAGCCTTTGACTTCGAACTTATTTACTTTCTGATCGAAACATGAAAACGACCACATAGAGCTCCCAAACATCTCCTCACATATCTACCATATGCATACACATGAGACGTGGTCAAACATTACTCTTACTTCTATATAAAGATCAAAATAAACAAAAGCATATCATCTCCTATGACTAGCTTCGCGAGACTAGCTGTAGAATATACACCTAGCTTTTTGTTTGTAATTTATTATCGTTACATGGGAATAAGAGTAATGTTTGACCATGTGACATGTGAATTTGTATGGTAAATAAATGAGGAGAAACTTGGCTGCCCGGTTGTCGTTTTCATGGATAGGAAAGTAAACAACCCAATAGCAGGAATAGCGCTGACGGGTGGTTGTGGTTTCGGCCCTCGGACAATTCGACCCAACTGCCATATTATTTCGGCTCGGTGATTTCGGTGACTGAAGTGACACGCAAGATCTACTCAGTTCTAGCTAGTAATGGATCAGCCTTCACTTTAAGGGTTTGGTTTTCCAATACTTGCCGTCAAAGGGATGTTAAGTTTAACAGGATGTTTAATGCTATCAATGTGATATATTTCAAAATAAAAGTTATAATTATCTGATAAGAGACGGCTACACATAAATACAAAAATGTCGATAAGCCAATTGCTTCCTTTTCCACTTCCCATCTGGATTTTGCTCAATTTTGCTTAATATTGAAAAAATTTGTTCAATCAATGTATATGCTGATTATGTTAGATGTCAGTGTGAATATATCTGAAACAGAATTGTCAGATATCTGATAAATGTGCGCTATTCAAAGATGAACAATTGTTCAAAAAGTCAATGACGTCATTGTCCTCTTGCAACCAAGAGCCTGTTCCTTTGGATAGCAATATCGACAAATCTTGCTAAATCTCCTTCCCGATTGGCTAACAAAATTCAATAATGGATCTGGTATCGACATAAGTTAAACAGCGGACGTTGGCCCTGGAAGGCTAGACGTCGATGGAGTCATGTCATGCATCTAATAAATATCACCATGCAGTCCACTAATTATCGACAACGACTGGTTTGCAACGTAAACTCGAGGGCAGCGAGTTGAAAGTCTCATAACAACTTCTTGCGAAATCGTTCCCACTTTCGAGGCAATCCCTGTAGCTGATGTTTCCAGGTCAAAGTCTGCCGTCATCATGGTGTACGTCTCAGTGTCGTCCGGACAGCACGGCAGCCTGACCGTGATGGCATCCATGGACAGTCGGCCAACAACAGGACACTTCTCTCCTGGAAGTAGAGACGTGCTTACTATTTAAATGTATAATATGTTTATGTTTACTTAATTAAGTTTTGACCTTGATGAGAATATACACGAATATCATATTGTCATGATGACACGAAGAGAACAAAGTAACGTGCGATTCATCAATGAACGAGGTTTACTACATAATCTGTCAGAAGATATTATTTTAATAAAGAGAAACATTTAACACAACTTCACTTTAAAAGCAAAATATTCCGATTTGTCCGTGACCATATTTTGCAGTCGGCAATAATTGCAATTAATTAATTGAAAACATTAACAAATACTCTTTATTTAAGATCTTTATCTTGTAAACAAAACTATTAATTAATTAAATAAACAAATAATTGACTAAACATTCCCTGATAGAAACTCACTTTGCCTTTTTGTTCTCGCAATATTTATTATGGCAATACAATTCTTTAAGGTGAGTATGTTCCTCACCAGTTTTATCTCTGACGATGAAGCCATTGTTACTTAGACGTCTACAATAGCCATCGGCATAACCTATAGAAAAGGTAGCCAGCCATTCCCCATCCCCTGTTGTATACGTACAGCCATAGCCCACTTTCCTTCCCTGCGACAGACGTTTCACCAGCGAGGGAATGGCCTTGATGCTGGCAGCCGGCTGAAACCCTCGGTCGCTGAAATCTGCGACGTCCCCTGCAAGTTTGATAAGATAATAGCAGTGACCATAGCAAATGTTCTGCAGCGACAACTGATAACTGTTCTGCACACGACGGATATGATTTTGTTTGGCTAAGACACCTCATTTGAAGTATGCTTATTACTAATTTATTTTGGTTAAAATATCAATGCGTACTGCACAACTCCCTTAGTCTATACGTTTCATTATCACGACTCGCGAGCGTTCGCATTTAATCCACACATCTCTTCTGATTATCGGCGTACGTGATTAATAACTGAAACCACGAAGATCAATGAACAATAATCCAAAATAGAACAACAATGCTCATTAAAGAGGCAATGCTCTCTTTGAAACATTGCCTCTTTAATGTGGTTTCCATCGTTTCGGCTATGACAGCCACTACTGTATTAAGTGATCTATGACACACCGCACGGCGCCACTGTTCTGGCTATGTCTTTCACTGTTTTGGTTTGTTTACTATTTGGTCGTGATACACATAGCAACATTAGATACATGTCTACATTGACATCAGTAGTATTAGCTGTATGAGCAGGAGAGGAAGTGGGCACTAGCACAAACATTACTTGAAGCAACAGCCCATGTAGCTACCGCATTAGAACAATAAAATAACAGCAAAAAGAGAACAGAAACAATCGATATATATCGATTACATTCCATTACAAAGACGATGCTGTCATTGCCAATTAACCTATTATTGTTTAATTACTTATCCAAACTTCTTAGACATCAAATACCTCGCATATTTACGACCACCCTAATTCTCTGACTGTTTATTCAGCGACCGTTTAGCAACATTATACAAATCCCTCGGCAACGTACACCCGCAAACCGCCACAAATGGTAATGACACTATGTAATTCCACAGTTGTTAGTTGGTACCGTGTCGTGCGTCGTTATTTACCCGGTGGAAGGCCATACATGGCGGAGCATGGGCGGATGAAGTCCAGGTCTGTGCCAACGCCATTCAGAATGGCGCCGGAATTGGCGACGTGTAGCGAGATGTTCTTTAACAAGATTTAACAAGATTTAACAAGATTGCCATCTCGAACAACAAGTTCCAGATGGCAAGTGGACAAGGAAGCCATTGGCTTATCGAGAGTCCAACAATTTTCTCATCTATGTGTAGCCCGCCCTTATCAGATATCTGTCAATTCTATTTTTAAACATATTCACACTACTAGCATTAACACAATCATTTGGCAGTTTGTTCCATTCATTTATCACCCTCTGTGAGAAAGAGTACTTTCTCATGTCCAACCTACACTGCTCCTTAACTAATGCTGCTTTGTGTCCTCTGGTTCTACTGCCTTCTTTAAGTTTGAAGAACATATTCCTATCAACATCCTCATAACCATTCACTATTTTAAACACTTCTATTTGGTCTCCTCTTAGTCTCCTGGTCTCTAGTGTTGTCAAACCACATTGTAATAAGCGACTTTCGTAACTAAGGTCTCTCAATTCTGGAATCATTTTAGTTGCTCTTCGTTGTATTCTTTCTAGCTTGTCTATGTCCTTTTTACGATACGGCCTCCATGCTTGAATACAATATTCCAAATGTGGTCTAACTATTGCTTTGTACAGGGGTACAATTAGCTGTTTCTCCTTATACATGATAGTTCTCCTAATTAGCCCTAGAATTTGATTTCCTTTCGAAGCAGCAATCCCACATTGCTCTGAAACTTTCATGTCAGCATTAAATGTTACTCCTAAATCCTTTTCTTGTGTGGTTCTACCTAGTACAGCATCCCCCATTTTAAATTCCTCGTCCATATTTCCATGTCCTATGTGTATACATTTACACTTCCCAAAATTTAATAACATTTGCCATTTTTCTTGTTCCTACAACACACAGGAATATCGGAAAATGCATCAAATAATGAGGATATCGACAGAAGGATAACGCTGCCGTCCCCTCATATGTAGCAATACTACTTTGTTTGTCACACTAACCTTGCTTTATTGTTATTATTATTTTGCCATACTCGGTTCATGTCCAGAAAGAAAGTATCAACCAATGAGAGTAGTAGGTTATTCATTTACAATGAGTAATTGTGGCGGCAATTTTGGTCGATTTTTTGGTGGTAACTACAAATAGACATTATTAAAAACCCACATATCGCAGACGTGGCGGTTAGTTGGGGAAAACCCAGGGTGGAAAACCCACATATCGCTAACGTGGCGGTAAGTTGAAAAAAAAAACGGGGGAAAACCCACTTTAAGAATAAGCAAATGTGTAAATGAATTTCATTCGTAAATTCGTGTATGATTAATGAGGTAAGGAGGATGAATGGCTCGTGGGTCTATCTGGAGGGAGTAGGGTATATGCTCGCGTTTCGCGGAATGCAGACTGTTACATACCATGTTAGGAATGCGGTCGTGTTGTGTCACGTAATATGACACCGTTCTGCCGCGATCCCGAAAGGACGCATTACTAACAGGTGACTTGTGGATTTTGGTACACGGAAATGCGCGTTTTAAATAACATGGCTTGATGTAATCATATTTTCCCTGTAGTTAAAGCACTGTTTCGCCCACTGGATGTATGCAAGCCTGAACAAGTTGAAAGATAAACCCGTCGTTTGCGCTTAAAATGCTAAGCAGTGATTTTTTTATGCCAGCTATGATGACATTCGGGTTTCATTATTATTATGTCTGTCGTTTATCTAAGAAGAGTAGACCGCGTGACGTCTTGTCGGGATAATAAAGACAGCTGGGTATGCATCAAGAAATCGTTTACGTAATGGGAAGTAAAAATCTAGCTGTAGGAAAAACACATGCGTTGCAGTAGACATGGTTCATATGACATAATAGCTGTCACTGTCTGGTGCAGGCTCCAACGTCCAACACACAGAAGTAGGAGGGTCAATCTGCCATCAAAATCACACCTGCATGTCAACTTAAACATGTGTCAACTTAGGCATCTCAACTTTAAATTATTTCTGGTGAAATGAAAAAGCAAGCACTGTTGAATAAGCTCAATTAACACACTCTGTGTTGTCCTTCCATTGTTATTTTATTGACTAACCCGAGTTGATACAAGGTGCACTTCACAAAGGCAACATGTCTATGTTACTGCAACAGCCTACCTGACACTTACAGTGTTCATTGTCACTAGACTAACCATTACAGGCCAATATTAAGTGCGTATGTAACGCTTTTTGTTAAGTATGCTATCCGATCAGCTACGTAGTAACGCGTTTAGCTATGTATGTCCGCCTGTCTGTTCGCTATATTTACTTCCTTCCACTAACATCTTCGTGTACTGTCCTGCATAGTCACCCCCATGCACTAGAATATTCATTCATTACTGGTCAGTGCACCCCATCCACAATTGCCCTTCGTAGTCTCTTCAAACATTATATTTACCACCCATATCTCCTTTCATTCACCCCCTCCGACTACTCCCTATATTGACCGCCGTTCGTCTACCCCTGCACGAATAATCATCCATTACTAGCCACCTGCATCTCCATCCACATCCGTCCGTTGACTCGTCATCCATCAATGACCTCCACCCCCACCCTTCATACCCGTCTGACTGCACGAAGTGGCGAAATAACGAATTAGCAAAACAATCATTTTCTTTAACTGTGTGACATTTTTTTGTCGTTTTTTTAACTACGTATGCGTTTTTGTCAAATATGTAACTTTGTTTGCCAAGGACGTAACACATTCACTATGCAAAGCGTTTAGCTGTTCTTCCCGTGGCATACACGGTCAACTCAGTTAGGTAAACTCTCACCTTAATTAGGGCAAATTATTATATTATATACATAACATTTGGTATATACAAATACAACATGTGGTAAACTAATATTTAGGTTTTAAGAATGGTGTGTGTAGTATATTATACCATACAATTAAGCCCTCGCAAAAAAGGTTTATTCCATAGATACAGTAGAACCAGTTACAAACAGCACCCGTTGGAAACAGCCACCCCTTAAACCCCGTGTTTTTGTCAGATCTACACATTTGTACGTTTCACCAGCCTCTGTAATCAGACCAGTTTATCTTGTGTTTGTATTGCAAAATTAACACAGTGAGGACAACTAGTTTTTTATTTCTATGGCGAGAGGCCCGTTCAACGATTGCGATATTGTGAAACTAGGATATGTCCACCGACCAAAATAAAACCGCGATTGAAGGTAGGCAGGCGTCTAGAGAGGTTAGCCATATTACAAAATTGCCTTGGTTGCCATGTTAATGTTTTGTCTGATTATAAAAAAAACGTGATTATCAAAAATTATATTAAAAATGTTCACCATTAATGTTTTAAGTTATTAAAGCATTTCGCCAGTTTTCAGTTGGGGGTATTGGAATATAAAAAAAAAATGTAATTATGACTTTATATCATAATCTAGATATTATGTCAACTGGATAAAGCTAATGTACCCTGCCATATTAATATTAGTTATGCAGCCCAAAGTCAAGGATGTTTGTATATGAAATATACAAAAACAAAATGCTATACCTGGCCAAGACAGCTATAGGGGTAGCACTTTGGAAGTAGACTATAATACACAAAATATGCAATATGCATACACACACCCTGGATAGTTTAACAATATTGTTGTCGAAATTTTTTTTGAGATTGTTCAAAGTGTACAGTAGAAAAATATCTAAGAAAGAAACCTTACATATGTTTATATTGTAGGTTAGTGATGTTAAACATATGCTGTCATAGCCTCATTACTTCAATGCCGAAGGAAATCTAAGCACGAAGTGGTGCAGATGACAAACTACAGCTCCGTATAGTGCTTACATATTTCCAATAGTTTATATTAAATGCATATTCTGAAATAATAGATAACAAATATCACAACTGTCCTAAAACAAAGAAGAACAATATACTTTGGGAATAGTATATCATTGGAATATAATGTACTGACTAAGACAGCTATATAATGAGGCATGCCACACATAACTTGGGTTAGGACATGTTGAACAGCTGACCGATATGATTATTCTCATTAAAAGAGTATTACAACATAACATAACCGTGTTTGTCTTATGAGACTAAAGTCAGCGAGGTTGTAGTGATGACAGCGACAAGTGTAATGCATACACCCAGAAAGTATGTAATATAATACTAATATGCCGCATACATTGTCTTGTGCAGTAACCCATTTCAAATATAACCTAAATTATGATAAACAACATAATATATGTAATGGAAATAACGATTCCATGTAGGAAATAATGTGCACTTTAAAAGTGCAAATAATATATTCACTTTGGCACTCTAATAATAATAATAATTATTAAGAATTACAGGAAATCTAGTGTACATGATCCACGATTTATCAAGTATCAAAATCGATCTATAATTAAATTATGTGACTGGTTTTCAGCTAACTTTACGATCAAGGCATTGGCTTGGCTGTGAAACAAATAATAATGAATTGACAAGCAGGAGTGTTCCATGATGTGTCTACATGTAACCGTAATAATTAATATTTTGATAGATAATAAAAACAAATATAGTACTAATACAATTTCAAACTGTCAAGTGTAACTTGGAAGAGTACACGATGTTATCATTGATTTATAGTAGAGCATTGCGAACCAATGAAACCTGCATAATGTCTCTTTAAATATACCAATGAGTTTATTTTCAAACAAATATTCATATCATTGTTTGACTTTTTTAACGAAACATGCCATAACTTTGTAAGA
This sequence comes from Lamellibrachia luymesi, assembly GCA_009193005.1. Lineage (NCBI taxonomy): Eukaryota > Metazoa > Annelida > Polychaeta > Sabellida > Siboglinidae > Lamellibrachia > Lamellibrachia luymesi. Next base: position 305,711 of record SDWI01000649.1, on the reverse strand, counting down.
AAATTGAAAATCGTGTAAATTTTAATAGGATGTCGGGTAAATTCCAGACTTGTCAAATGTTATTATTTGGGTGACTGCTTTTATACTTCTAGTTGATAAGATACAAGGCGAACGGTTTAATTTCGATACGCTACCATAAAGGGGTATTATATGACCAGATACCCGTTGCGATCATCTTTCACACATTCAATAAAAAATGGTACAGCAAAAATTACGCATGGTTTAGAAAATGGTAGATAAATCTCATACAGTTTTAAAAATGACAGAAATATCACAGGGCTAACGTCATGCTGTTATGACGCTCGTATAGGTGAGAAAGAGAGCGAGGGTGTTTGTGGGGGACTCAATAGTTAGGAAGACCGACAGAGTTTTAAACAAGGGAGATGACGTGGTAGTTTCCTTGCTTGGGGCCAAAATAGAGGCGATAACTGAGAGGGTAGAAAACATCGTGGGTTCATGCAAGGTTGGATCTGTTTTCGTACATTTAGGGACAAATAACGTAGAGAGGGAGGGTACAGCTGCCATAGTAAGGAAATACAGGAATTTGGTCAGAAGACTAAAGCAGACGACAGGTAATACTGTCAGGGATTCTACCAGTAATAGGAAGGAAGGGTCATAAATATCGAAATTGCCGGGGGATGGCAATTAACATGCTAGTCGAGAAGCTATGTAGGGAAGAGGAAGTGAGTTTTGTGGATTTGTGGGGAAGTTTTGTTGGAAGGGCTGATATGTACACGAAGAACGTGCTTCATCTAAGTGGAAAGGGGGCAGCAGTATTTGCGGATGGACTGAGAGCAGCAGTAGACAGTGGCATGGGTAGCATAACGAATATTTAGGTAGTCAACACTCTTTAAACTAGAAGCGCAGGGGGGTTACTTAGAGATGCTTCAAGCAGGACAAGAGGCCACTAGTACAGACAAACCAATAACAAAATGTCCAAAAAAACTTGTCTAAAGCAGGTAATAGATGCGTGTGTTTAAATGCTAGGAGTATAGTAAATAAGAAAAACGAATTCAACATTATGGTAGAAGATATTGACCCTCACATAATTGGCATTACCGAATCACGGGCCAACACAGACATAACAGATGCTGAACTAGGATTGACAGAATACGTAATGTTTAGGAGAGATCGAATAGGAAGAAAGGGAGGGGGAGTTATTTTATATGTTAAATAATCTATTCAGGTTTATGAAATAAAATTAGAAAGGGAATCAGATTACGATGAAACTGTTTGGTGCAAAATAGTTTAAGGAAATTCAAAATTAACTATTGGATTAGTTTAGCGAAGTCCAAACATAAAAGAAGAGGATAACACAAAGATACAAAATGCTATAAAGGAAGTTAGTAAAGGGGAATATATCATAATGGGAGATTTTAACCATGGACGCATACAATGGAAATCTCTAGAGAGTACAGGGGGTGAGGACCAAATTTTTTTTTTTAATTCAGGATAGCTTCCTTACTCAGCACGTGCTAGAACCAACCAGGGGACAAAATGTGTTATATATAGTTTTATCATCACAAACACAATTAGTGGACAATGTAAATACACATGAACCATTGGGTAACAGTGACCACAATCAAATACATAGAGAATATTATCGATAAATTTGTTCCGTTGAAAAAACAAGGGAAACGGTCTAGAAAGAAACACTTGTCAAAAGAGGCTATTAGAAAAATAGTGTTTAAGCAAACTATGTCGAGGGTTTATAGGCGTACCAGAAAGGATGAAGATTATGCAAATTACAAAGAGGCACTTAACCTAGCTACAACTGAAATTAGAAAATCTAAAAGAACCTTTGAAACAAAATTGGCAGGTAATATAAAAAACGACAGCAAGAGTTGGTATGCTTATGTAAGGAGTAAACAGAAAGTTCGAGATAAAGTCGGACCACTGGAAAACAACAGGGGAAATATAATTTCAGACGGGTTTCAAATGGCAGAGGTTCTGAATGAGTATTTCAGCTCAGTTTTTACCACAGAAGATATCAGCTCACTTCCAGTTCCATTGACTAAATTTGAGGGCAATAAATCAGAACATTTAGGGCAGTTATTTGTAACTCCTGAAATGATAGCAAAGAAAATTAAGAAGATGAAAGATAATAAATCACCTGGAGTTGATGGGATACCACCAAAACTGCTAAAGGAAATTGTTGATCAAATTAGTACACCACTTGCAAACTTATTTAACTTGTCACTAGAAGAAGGAATAGTTCCTTCAGAATGGAAAGAAGCAAACATTACGCCGCTATTTAAGAAGGGATCGAGGAAGAAGCCAGAAAATTACAGACCAGTGAGTTTAACATCAGTTGTATGTAAATTACTCGAAACATTAATTAGAGACCACATGGTGGAATTCCTCGTAAAACATAAATTAATAAATACATCTCAACATGGATTCCTAAAAGCAAGGTCATGTCTAACCAATCTCTTATGTTTTTTAGAAGAAATTACAAAGTGGGTAGATGACGGGTCACCAGTGGATGTTGTCTACTTAGATTTTCAGAAAGCTTTCGATAAAGTGCCACATCAAAGATTGTTACTTAAACTAAAAGCCCATGGTATAGGTAATGATGTAATCAACTGGATAGAAAAGTGGCTTACACACAGAAGACAGAGAGTAATAGTAGATGGTGAGATTTCAAACTGGAAATCTGTTTTGAGTGGGGTACCACAGGGATCAGTATTAGGCCCTATACTGTTTTTAATATATATAAATGATTTGGAAGATGACATATCTAGCAAAGTACTCAAATTTGCAGATGACACAAAAGTATTCAGAAAGGTTACTAATGATACAGATAAACAAAGTTTACAGGATGATCTAGATAAATTAGTTAAATGGTCAGAAAAATGGCAAATGTTATTCAATTTTGGGAAGTGTAAATGTATACACATAGGACATGGAAACATGGACGAAGAATATAAAATGGGGGATGCTGTACTAGGTAGAACCACACAAGAAAAGGACTTAGGAGTAACATTTAGTGCTGACATGAAAGTTTCAGAGCAATGTGGGATTGCTGCTTCGAAAGGAAATCAAATTCTAGGGCTAATTAGGAGAACTATCATGTATAAGGAGAAACAGCTAATTGTACCCCTGTACAAAGCAATAGTTAGACCACATTTGGAATATTGTATTCAAGCATGGAGGCCGTATCGTAAAAAGGACATAGACAAGCTAGAAAGAATACAACGAAGAGCAACTAAAATGATTCCAGAATTGAGAGACCTTAGTTACGAAAGTCGCTTATTACAATGTGGTTTGACAACACTAGAGACCAGGAGACTAAGAGGAGACCAAATAGAAGTGTTTAAAATAGTGAACGGTTATGAGGATGTTGATAGGAATATGTTCTTCAAACTTAAAGAAGGCAGTAGAACCAGAGGACACAAAGCAGCATTAGTTAAGGAGCAGTGTAGGTTGGACATGAGAAGGTACTTTTTCTCACAGAGGGTGATAAATGAATGGAACAAACTGCCAAATGAGTGCTAATGCAAGTAGTGTGAATATGTTTAAAAATAGAATTGAGAGATATTTAGTAAGGGCGGGCTACACATAGATGAGACAATTGTTGGACTCTCGATAAGCCAAAGGCTTCCTTGTCCACTTGCCATCTGGAACTTATTGTTTGGGATGGCAATCTTGTTAAATCTTGTTAAATAAGCAGTTAGCAAATTAAAGTGCACCACAATTAACTAAGATTAATCATACAATGCAAGTGTACCAAAACAAATACAAACTATACGTGCCACATACAGTTCTTACAACTATGCAGGTTGTTACATCGATCATAACAGCGCTAGCCGCACCCCGTTCGTTGCTAAGGCAACCGGAGTCCACAGTCCACTCGTTAGTCTATGCTGTTGTATTTACGTCGCCCAGTGTTTTAAGTGCAATAGCTCTCTGCTGTAGCGCGCTCAGACAGGCGTGGCATTACAATAATAATTCATAATCATATCATTTAATGCTTTTAGTGTTTCTTTGTTGATATTGCAATATTCTGACAATTATGTTCATAATTAATTGTTTTGTACTTCATGCAGTGTTTGGTTAGTTAATCATACGCAGTGTTTGTTTCTTCTCAGAATCTAGCTTAAATAGATGTAAGTGCAAATGACGGGCAGACTTCCATACGTCCAGTGAGCGAACCAACGCTTTAACTACAGCGCTAACATAATTGAAGAAAACCGTGTGATTTATAACGCCCATTTCTCGAGTACCTTAGCATACACGTGAATGCGGTAAATACTTAGTTTCAAAGCGTTAACATGCAGCGAAATGTGGTAATTACTTAGCTAAAATGCGTTAACATGCAAGTCAATGCGGTAATTACTTAGCTAAACTAATTAACATACAGTTATATGTGGTAATTGCTTACCTTAGAATGTGTTAACATAACGTAGCTGTATTTGGTACTTACTTAGATTAAAAGCGTTAACGTGCAACTATAATTGATACTTACTTTGCTAAAAAAATAGTTAACACAGAGCTAAATGTGGTACATGCTTAGCTTATTAGCGTTAACATGCAATTAAAGGTGATACTTATTAGGCTAAAAGCGTTAACAAACAGCCAAACGTGGTAATTACGTAGCTATAATGTGTTAACATACAAATAAAAGTGATATGTACTTAGCTTAAAAGGATTAACATGCAGAGAAATGAGATGACCACTTAGCTTAAAAGCATTACATACGTAACCAGGTGTGATAAAATACATATAAAAGCGGTATTTTCTTAGAAAAATCGTTTCTCTGTAGCTACGTATCGTGCCTGTATTGCAATAAAATGTGTACACACCCGATGGAGTTTGCTCATTTCTTTCTTATTGCTCGTGCTATGTTTGACTCATACAATAACCAATACCCTAACTATGTTAGATGTACGCATACATGTCAACTCGTTGATGCATACCCAGCTGTCTTTATTATCCCGACAACACATCACGTGATCTACTCTACTAAGAGAAACGACAAAAATAATAACAATGAAACCCGATTTTCATGATAGCTGGCACACAAAAAAATACAAAACGACCGCATTCCTATCATAGTATGTAACCCGCTGCATTCCGCGAAACACGAATACCGACCCTACTCCCTCCAGACAGATATACGAGCCATTCAGCCTCCTCACCTCATTAATCATGCACGATTTCATGAATGAAATTCATTTGCACATTTGCTTATTCTTAAAGTGGGTTTTAACCTGTTTTTTTTTCTCCAAATAACCGACACGTCAGCGATATGTGGGTTTTTACCCTTGTTTTTACCATAATAACCCCGCCACGTCAGCGATATGTGGGATTTCCCCCTGGGTTTTCCCAACTAACCGCCGCGTCAGGGATATGTTGTCTATTTTTAGTTACCACCAAACAACCGACCAACATTGCCGCCACAATTACTCATTGTAAATGACTAACCTACTACTAATGAGTTAGAGTACATGAGAACATAACGCTTTATAGAGGTATTGAGCTAAAACATTGCGACTTCAAACGGATGGATACAAACACGTGCTGCTTTATAGGAGAAAGGGTCTTGCTCTCGATGGCAGGTACTCGAGTTGAGTTGTTTCTTTTTATCATTCTAACGAATCAACCTGTTGTAATTGATATATGTCCAAAATGTTGTCCATGTGTGTGTGTCTTAGCAGGCAGTGAGGCATGATTTTTAAATGGAATATTATGAACGATCTCGATCCTTCGGAAGAATGGAGTCAAACTAGTCTTTAAGTATTTTGTTATTAACACCTTCAATGAGTATATCGAGTTCAGTAGTCTTTTAGAGCCAACTATTAGAGTCACGTGGAGGTAGCGAAACATATTGAATATAGGAATGCGCAAACAATAACACACTTGTGTTATTGAGTACCAACAAGTTGTGTGCGATTATTAAAATAGTCAAACAATGTCACCATAAGTTAATATAATTAGTAAGAATCGAGTCCGTTCACCGACGACATCGTTACAAGACTCCACAGATTCACCTGAACGGCTCCACAGCTTCTTGAAATATATCGTGTTGTTGTCTGGTAAATTCAGCGTCATCTGAGGAGTCAGCGAAGTGAGTGAATATGCTGTCGATTGGAACATCCAAGTCTTCACAGCTCTGCAACAAGGCAAGGTAAGATATTCCGCACAAGCTCATATTATATGTCACCCTTTTTGGGCCGTAGTGAGCATTACAAAAAATATGCAGCTGATGTGTTTTTGCAATGGCTCTGAGAGCCACATCTCGAAACCGGTTGCAATTACCTCCCACTAGTTTCAAATGATTGATGATCTAGCAACCCCCGGTAAAACAGAGCAAAAGAGAACTATTAAGAGACACGCGTGATCGTTGTTCATGGGGTGTCGTCGTCTCCTACGCTTCCAACAGACGCGACACCTGGAGGTGGTGATGATTATATTCAATTTGTTTGTTTTTTAAACGTTTTCTAACAGCATTACGAAACTAAAAAACAAACGTGGATGTATTCATATGGATATCGTCAAGTTAGATCTAGCCACGACAGTGTATCTCACTTGGAAAATGTGGCGCAATTCATCTGGCTGGCAACCGTTTCTTGACATCCCAGAGTCGATCTTTATATTCACGGCACCTCGTGGTAGTATTTTTCTAAAAAGCAAAACTCCGTCCAACCAAGTTAAGCACAAACGTTGTGTACAGTACGACAGCGATCACTGGTAAAATGACCTACATGTAGTCGCTTTACTACGATTTGCAAAGACAATAATGTTATTAATGCATGATTAACAGAGTTTAATAATGTAGACTATTTTTTGTATTGTTATGGTTTGATCTAAAACATCTCTTCAAGTTGAATTTCTATAAAAACCTCTCATACGCGCCCAAATAAAAGTCGACCGTGGTGGTTGTTGAGATGAAACGTATTACTATTAGGGTTGGATACAAACCGATCATTCACAGCGGTACTACGCGTGTCTTCTGCGCTCTCTAGTGCCAACGCCATTTCTTTGATTATATCTCTGCTCCAGACGGTAGACGTCAGGTTGTATTGCAAGCAACTATGAATATCCCACGCCTGGGTATTGTCTACAATCAGAATTAGTTTTACCGGGTTTGTTTATACAAATCAACTATAGCAACTATCATTATTGTGCTTGATGTGTCCAATTCCTAGTTTGCGGCTAACAAAATTATGTAAATTAAAGCGTCAGAGTGCTAAGTTAAAAAATAGCATTGGTTTAAATAGACAAGTAAATTATTGTTATCATAATCCATACCAGCAAGTTAAATTAACTTAACTCGTATTAGGAACGTAAACTTAACAATGAGAATAGTTTATTTAGCATTGGCATTGCAGAATACTTAGCAGATGTTCCAGTGAAATTAACAAACATCAACCGCTAGTTGTGGTCCCTTTTGTTGGAATATTGTTAACTTACATTACTCTACATCGATAATACGCTACATCTAATTTTTGTATCACCCGGGAATATGCAGAAACATAGTAGGCATATTTGCAGATTTAACAGTGTCGTCATGTGCCAGTTAGTTAGAGCCAGTTGTTTGAGTGAGTGTGTATGTACGTGCATAAATGTGTTCGTGCGTTTACCAAAGATGTGGATGGGACCAGAGATGTCATGGTGGCGCAGATGGATTGCTTCGTCGACTGTGGCGACTGCCAGTCTCTCTACCCCGATCGCCTTCAGGTGTCTCGACACGTGCACACTGCCGTGGCCGCAAGTACCCCCCTTCACCACCCCAATGACACCTACGAGAGGCACATATAAAATATAGTAACATATACAATGACTAAAGACATTCAAGATTATATGAGCTTTTGAAGCTACGCGTGGCTTGTCCCGTTGCCTTGCAATGGAGCTCCTTATTCCATGTGCCATCTTGAGATGTTTGCTTTGGAAGGCAATCATGCTAAATCTTGATAAATAGTTTGTGTTTGCTTAAGACAGCGAAAAAGAACTAGATAATGTTGGTGAAATAGAACACAATAGACATGTACATTATCGTTAATCATTAATTATAAAATACATATTTAACTTCATATTTGTCTCGCCCCTCCCTCCGTCCCACCCTCCCTCCCTCCCACCCTCCCTCCCTTCTTCCTATCTCCCTCACTCCCTTCCTCCTCCCTCCCTCCCTCCCTCCATACTTCCCTCCTTGTTATGATGTTAACTTGATATGAACTGATGTTACCGAAATAACGATTAGGTGCGTGTTTCACCTGTTTGCGAGTTTTCGCAGCACGCCCTCAATAGAGCTACGTTGTTAGCGATGGCGTCCAGATGAACGATGACGTAGACTGACCTCTTGACCTTTTGGAAGATCGAGTACTGAAGCGGCTGATAGTTGCTGCAGGTAGAAAATACCAAGTAATATACACTATGTAAAGTATTTCATACAGGGTAATGATACAATTATATTATCCAAACAAGACCAAACGAAACGAATAAGTTCACTAGATAGTGAACGTCTGGCTTGACAATGGTCTTGCAACTTTTATGAAAGTTTTCTAGAAAAAATATTCTTACACGAGAACGGCCAATAACGGCACTTTGTTGGTGTTTATCTAATTTTACAATTTCCGTTGTACTGAGGATACAGTCGCACGGTTAATATTCATAAGTTCATAGATGCACGCATGCAAACATACATATATGCATGCCTGAATGAGTCCTTCCATCCATCCATGCATCCATGCATCCATCCATCCATCCATCCAACCATCCATCTATCCATCCATCCATCCATCCATCCATCCATCCATCCATCCATCCATCCATCCATCCATCCATCCATCCATCCATCCATACTTACATACATACATGCATACACACATACATACATGCATACATACATACATACATACATACATAAATACATACATACATACATACATACATACATACATACATACATACATACATACATACATACATACATACAAGTAGTTTGGTCGGGAGGTTGTCGTACTTGTCGTTTTGGTCGTGTTGTGCGAAACAACGTGGTATAATCTCCCTTCAATCACCGCAAAAGTTAAAAAGTTGTTTGTAGACTCTTGTACTATGTTGTGATCAAAAATGTTTTTTATTATCTTGGGGACACATGTGCTTGTCTGGGTGTTCAACAAATCTAGGCCGATTCTCCTCGTGATCACGAAATATACACTACGTAATGTTCGGGTTATAAAAACACGATGCCCATCAGCGCCACAGGCCTCACAACCTTCCACCGTTGAGCTGTAACCTTTTCAATTAGCTGTAACTACCTTCAATGGTTTTTTTAAACTTAGCCTGTCCTCTTGATTATTTGTTTTGCACAGTTTCTAAGCACTAACGTAAATGTCTTGTGTTTTACACTTATTGGTACTGTCATGTAGTACTTCCTAACTACTGGATATGCACTTTATGCTACACGCCTTGTGTACCGATATCAGAGTGGTAATCTTTGTCCTGTCTGTTTTTCTAATGTGAATACATTGATGGATTCCCACACACACACACACACACACACACACACACACACACACACACACACACACACACACACACACACACACACACACACACACACAAAATCCGGTTATGTGTAGACAAAATCCGAGTAAGGTCTACTAGCAGGAATTGACAATGGTTTTACGCACTGGAATGTTTTACGTATGCGCATCGAATGCCGCCGTATATATGTATTTCAAAAGCATAGTTTGTGTGTGTGTGTGTGTGTGTGTNTGTGTGTGTGTGTGTGTGTGTGTGTGTGTGCGTGCGTGTGTGTGTATGCGTGCGTGCGTGTGTGCGTGTGTGCGTGCGTTTGTTTGTGCGTGGGTGCATACGTATGCGTGCGTGTATGTTCATGCGTGCGTGCGTGCGTGCGTGCGTGCGTGCGTGCGTGCGTGCGCGCTTGTTGAATTTGGACACTAGTGAACTCAACAACCTGTCAATGGTTATCGTGTTAAATGCTACACTTGTGTCTAATTGAATCAGCAGAACACCGCGTCCTGAGTCCAATGTGCACAATGTCGTGCTAGGCCTTCATCAGAGCTGTTTATTTGGAGCCGTGACATGTCTAAGATTTCAGTACCAAGTAGGCTTACAGTATTGTTGTATTTTCCAATGTTTTCATTAACGTAACACACGTTGAACAAACATTAAAAGCAACATACATCGAAACATTCCCAAAGAATCACAAGCCGCTTTAGTGATATCATAACTGAAGGAAGCCTGAATCGACCAAAATGAACACGAAAATCATTGTCAAACGCCTAAATCTGCGCGTTGTGGAAGACATGATGAAAAATCGCGATTTTCTTTCATGGTGAAATTGTGTGATCGGCGAGAGGATGGAGGTCACGCGCATGATCAGCATTGACCCACAAAGTGTTTACCATTTTGAATATCCGCTATATTGATTCTTAACAGATAATGTCTGAAGTCAACTGTTTTAAAGATTTTAACAAAGATAGGCATTTTATAAAATCAACTTCGGATATTGCATAAACAGTTCACACGCTACATATTTGGACACCAATGAACCAGGTTTGCGATAGGTTAAATAAGTTGATGAAGCAGTTTGAAATGATCGACTAGATGGTTTCTGTCGTACATGTGACCGAGCCCACTCACTATGGAGTAAACAACGGCCAAACTCACTCGATCTGATATTCACCAAAGAAGACGGCCTGATCGAGAAACTCAAGTACCTGGCACCAATAGGAAGGAGCCACCACTCAATACTGAATTTCAACGTTTGTTGCTACACCAAGTCCACCAAATCTAGGGTCGACAAATACAGATATAACACAGGAAATTACGAAGAAATGAGAGAAATGATGAACTCTAGGAACTGGAATGAAGATTTTAGAGATACATCAACAGAGCAATGCTGGACAATCCTTGAGGAATCCATAAAAAATTTCATCCAAGAAACATATAGCAAAATACACAATGGGAGGTAAAGCAAGAAAAGCCAGACAACTTTGTACAAATACTAAGACCATCTCGGCAGTGAACAGAAAATCTAAGGCATATATGCTCTACCTTGAGACTAGATATGAACAACACTATATTGAATACAGAAGAGCATCAATCAGAGTCACGATAGAATTGAGAAAGGCATTCCGAGATTTCGAGAAACAGATAACCAGGGAGCTAAGGTCAATCTTACAGTTTTCTATAAGTACGCCATATCAAAGATGAAGACTCGTTCAACAGGGGCTGATCACGAGCGTCTGGACGGGATAATGACTTAGACTGATGTTGACAAAGCCGTAGTACTCAATGCCTTTTTCACAAGTGTCTTCACCCTAGTAAGCCTATAGAGCATTCCCACATTTGAGAATAGACTGCACAACACAGAGCTGAAGACTTCCTGATCAAAAACGAGGAAGTCGAGAAGATTTTGAAGACACTAAAGACTACAAAACAACCAGGACAGGATGGTCTCCATCCACGTCTTCAGGTTGAATTGACTGATGAGCTGGTAGAACCTTTCCAAAAATTATTCACCAAATCACTTATTGAGGGGTCTATACCACAGCACTGGGAAGAGGGAAACATTAAGTCAATATTTAAGAAGGGCCAGAAACACTTGCAATGAAATTACAGCCCCGTGGCTCTGACTTCTGTAGCAAGCAAGATGATGGGGAAGTTGGTGAGAAACGAAACGATGACGCATATGACAAGAAACAACCTACTGTCAAGTCTTCAGCATGGCTTCGTGCAAGGACGCTCATGTAATACACAGCTACTTGAGGTCCTTTGTAAATGGACGGAAGCTATAGAGCAGGGAGATAGTGTGGACGCAAATTTCCTCGATTTTCCAAAAGCTTTTAACACCGTCCCACACCAGAGGCTGCTAGTTAAGTTGGCAGGAGAAGGGATAAGTGGCATGGTGTTACAATGGATTGCAGCCTTTCTGGAGGGACGACGCCTACGTGTTCTCATCAATGGTAACAAATCGTCATGGTCCCCCGTCACCAGCGGCATTCCGCAAGGAAGCGTACTTTAACAAGATTGCCATCCCAACAAAAAATTTCCAGGTGGCAAAGTAGACAAGGAAGCCGTTGGCTTATCGAGAGTCCAACAATTTTCTCATCTATGTGTAGCCCACCCTTATCAAATATCTGTCAATTCTATTTTTAAACATATTCACACTACTAGCATTAACACAA
>SDWI01000649.1:269019-284821 GCA_009193005.1 Lamellibrachia luymesi | reverse complement strand
ATATATATATATATATATATAAGCTCCACAGAGTGCTCATCGTGTTGCGTGCAACTGTGACGGATTGGTGAAATGTTGACGGTTGTTTTGCCTTCGCCAGGTTGAGCGACATCGGCTACAGCTTCCTCGTTGGCGGCGACGGAAAAGTGTATGAAGGCCGCGGCTGGAATCACGTCGGGGCTCACACCTCCGGATACAACAGCGAGGGAATTGGTAAGAAGAACGTACAACCGTGCACAACTTGGAAACTGTATTGCGCTCGATTGCATATGCGGACGGGAGGGCGTACTAGCGTTCGTTCGTCCATTGATGCATGTTTGCTTGTGTGTGTGTATTTATGTACGTGCGTGTTTGTGTGGGTGCCTGCGTTCGAGTGTGTGCCACGTGACCATGATGCTTCGTAGCCTCACGTCATGGTGTTGTTTCAGGCATCTCCGTGATCGGAGACTTCACCCACGCCACCCCGACCCCAGCGTAGTTGGCCGCCGCCCAAGCTCTCATTCGGTGCGGAGTCAGGAAAGGGGCGTACTGAAGGGTCATCGCGACGTCTCCTCATCGACGTGTCCAGGAGACGTTCTGTACGGCATTATCCGTCGGAGGCAGCACTTCTAGAAGACGACCTCCACACGGCACCGACGACAACATGCTCGAGCGGACGCCCTGATGTACACTCTTCTAATAAACACATATATGTCGACTTATCACATGTTGCCTCTCATCAATATCCACCCTTCTTCCAACGTAAAGTTGTGAATATCGCGAATGTTGTTCATAACGAGTATTTGACACGACAATAATTTACTGATGATATGGGCTAACATTCAGTCAGTGATTTCTATGCAATGCTTCAGCATAGTTTCTCTCATGTTACTATACCGAGTGATGGCGATGTCAATTTTCCAGAATAAAAATATAACGTAACGATTTCGAAAGGCTAACGGTAAGTGATACCACAGAATCGTCTTAGATTTCGGCTCTTTCGGAGCAGTTTAGCGACGACAGTAGCCTTTGACTTCGAACTTATTTACTTTCTGACCGAACCATAAAAACGACCACATAGAGCTGCCAAACTTCTCACATATCTACCATATGCATACACATGGTTAAACATTAACCTCACTTCCTTATAAAGATCATTATCAACAAAAACGTGTCATATCCTATGGCTAGTTTCGCTAGTTGTAGAAGATATAGTTAGCTTTAGTTTTTTTGTAATTTGTTATCGTTACATGGAAGTAAGAGTAATGTTTGAACACGTGACATGTGTATATGTATGGTACATATTTGATTAGAAATTTGGCTGCTCTAAGCTGTCGTTTTCATGGATAAGTCAGAAAGTAAACATCCTAATAGCTGGAGTAGCGCTGACGGGTGGTTGTGATTTCGGCCCTCGGAGAATTCGGCCCAACTGCCATGTTGCTTCGGCTTGGTTATTTGGGTAACTGAAGTGACACGCAAGATTTACTCAGTTCTAACTAGTAATGGATCAGCCTTCACTTTAAGGGTTTGGTTTTCGTATAGTTGTCGTCAAAGGGATGTTAAGTTTAACTAGATGTTAAATGCTATCAGTGTGATATATTTCAAAATAAAAGTGACAATTGTCTCACAAGAGACGGCTCATATACATACAAAAATGTCGATAAGCCAATGGCTTCCTTTTTCATTTGCCAGCTGGGTTTTGCTCAATTTTGCTTAATCTTGCTAAAATTGTTCAATCAAAGTATATGCTGATTATGTTAGATGTCAGAGTGAATATATTTAAGACCAGAATTGTCAGATATCTGACAAGTGTGTGCCATTCAAACAATTGTTCAAAAAGTCAGTGACTTCACTGTCCACTTGCAACCAAGAGCCTGTTGCTTTGGATAGCAATATCGATAAATCTTGCTAAATCGCCTTCCCGATTGGTTAATAATATTCAGTAATGGATCTGGTCTCGACATAAGTTATACAGCGGTCGTTGGCCTTGCAACAGGGCTAGATGTTGATGGAGTCATGTCATGCATCTAATAAATATAACCATGCAGTCCACTAATTATCGACAACGACTGGTCTGCAACGTAAACTCGAGGGCAACGAGTTGAAAGTCTCATAACAACTTCTTGCGAAATCGTTCCCACTTTCAAGGCAATCCCGGTAGCTGATGTTTCCAGGTCAAAGTCTGCCATCATTATGGTGTACGTCTCAGCGTCGTCAGGACAGCATGGCAGCCTGACCGTGATTGCATCCATGGACACTCGGCCAACAATCGGACACTTCTCTCCTGAAAGTGGAGATGTCCTTTCTATTTAAATATATAATATGTTTATGCTTATTTAATTAAGTTATGAGGATATACACATAGATCATATTGTCGTGATGACAAGAAGAGAACAATGTAACTTGTGATTCATCAATAAACGAGATTTACTAAATAATCTGTCAGAAGACATTATTTTAATAAGGAGAAACATTTAAAACATCTTTACTTTGAAAGCAAAATATCTCGGTTTGTCCGTTACCATATTTTGCAGTGGCAATAATTGCAAATAATTAATTGAAATCATAAAAAACATTTTAAGATATTTTTCTTGTAAACAAAACTATCAATTGAATAAAAAAAATAATTGACTAAACATTCCCTGATACAAACGCGTACTGCACAACTCCCTTAGTCTATACTTTTCATTATCACGACTCGCGTGCGTTCGCATTTAATCCACACATCTGTTCTGATTATCGACGTACGTGATTCATGATTGAATCCACGAAGAGCAATGCACAAGAATCCAAAATAGAACAACAGTGCTCTCTTTGAAACATTGCCTCTTTAATGTGGTTTCCATTGTTTCGGCTATGAAGGCCACTACTGTATTAAGTGATCCATGACACACTGCATGGCGCCACTGTTCTAACTATATATTTCACTGTTTTGGTTTGTTTACTATTTTGTCGTGATACACATGGCAACAGCAGATATATGTCTACATTGACGTCAGTAGTATTAGCTGTATTAACAGGAGAGGAAGTGGGCACTAGAAAAAAACAGTATTTGAAGCAACAGCCTACCGCAGTAGGAACAATAAAATAACAGCAAAAACAGAATACAAACAATCGATATATAGCAAGAGATATTTAAAGAATGACGTATTATGATGTTTGAGAATAACATATCAGACAAATATTAAGTTGGAATTGTTCAAAATCGATTACATTCCATAACAAAAACTAACCAAATTGCTTAAACGCCGTGGTCAAATGCCTCTAAGTAATTCCACAGTAAATGTAATCCGTAAACCGCCACAAATGGTAATGACACTAAGTAATTCCACAGATGTTAGTTGATACAATATCGTGCGTCGTTATTTACCCGGTGGAAGGCCATACATGGCGGCGCCTGGGCGGATGAAGTCCAGGTCTGTGCCAACGTCATTCAGAATGGCGCCGGAATTGGCGACGTGTAGCGAGATGTTCTTGTTCCTACAACGCACAGGAATACCGGGAAATGCATCAAATAATGAGGATATCGACAGAAGGATGACGCTGCCGGCCCCTCATATACAGCAATACTACTTTGTATGTCATGCCAACATTCCTTTCTTGTAAGGATTATTTTGCCATACTCTGTTCATGTCCAGAAAGAAACCAACCAACGAGTTAGAGTACAGGAGAACATATCGCTTTATAGAGGCATTGAGCTCAAATATTGGGACTTCAAACGGAAGGATACAAACACGTGGTGCTTTATATTAGAAACGGTCTTGCTTTCGCAGGCAGGGACTCGAGTTGAGCTGTTTCTTTTTATCAGTCTAACGATTCAGCCTGTTGTACTTGATATATGTCCAAAACGTTGTCAATGTGTGTGTGTGACTTAGAAGTCAGTGAGGCATGATTTTGAAATAGATTTCGATCCTTCGGAAGCACTGAGTCAAACAAGTCTTTAACTTATTTTGTCATCAACACCATCAATGAGTTATGTTGTTATTACCATTCAATTTGAAAGTGTTATTAACACCTTCAGTGAATACAATATATTGAGTTCAGTAGTCTTTTAGAGCCAACTAGTAAAGTCACGTGGAGGTAGGGACACATATTAAATATAGGAATGTGCTGACAATAACACTAGTAACTAACTCTTGTGTTACTGAGTACTAACAAGTTGTTTGCGATTATTAAAATAGTTTCACCGTACGTTGATAAAATTAGTCAGATTCGAGTCCGTTCACCGATTACAAGACTCGAGTCCTTTCACCGATTACAAGTCTGAGGCATATATGCAACACCTTGAGACTAGATATGAACATCACTATATTGAATACAGAAGAGCATCAATCAGAGTCACGATAGAATTGAAAAAGGCATTCCGAGATTTCGAGAAACAGATAGCCAGGGAGCTAAGGCCAATCTCACAGTTTTCTATACGTACGCCAGATAAAAGATGAAGACTCGTTCAACAGGGGCTGATCTCGAGCGTCTGGAAGGGATAATGACTGAGACTGATGTTGACAAAGCTGAAGTACTCAATGCCTTTTTCACAAGTGTCTTCACCCTAGTAAGCCTAGAGAGCATTCCCACATTTGAGAATAGACAGCACAACACAGAGCTGACAGATTTCGTGATCACAAACGAGGAAGTCGAGAAGATTTTGAAGACATTAAATACTACAAAAACACCAGGACCGCCAAATCACTTATTGAGGGGTCTATACCACAGCACTGGAAAGAGGGAAACATTAACTCAATATTTTAAGAAGGGCCAGAAACACTTGCCGGGAAACTACAGCCCCGTGATTCCGACTTCTGTAGCAAGCAAGATGATGAGGAATTTGGTGAGAAACGAAATGAAGGCGCATATGACAAGAAACAACCTACTGTCAAATCTTCAGCATGGCTTCGTGCAAGGACGCTACTTGAGGTCCTTTGTAAATGGACGGAAGCTATAGAGCAGGGAGATAGTGTGGATGCAATTTTCCTCGATTTTCCCAAAGCTTTTAACACCGTCCCACACCAGAGGCTGCTAGTTAAGTTGACAGGAGAAGGTATAGGTGGCAAGGTGTTACAATGGATTGCAGCCTTTCTGGAGGGACGACGCCTACGTGTTCTCGTCAATGGTAGCAAATCGTCATGGTCTTCCGTCACGAGCGGCATTCCGCAAGAAAGCAACTTGGGCCAATGCTTTTTGTCTGCTACTCTAACGACATGCCAGATGTTCGCTGATGATACCAAGATATTCCGACAAACGACTGCTCAATCTGACCACGTAACATTACAGACAGACAACTAGAAGCATCGACTAGAAAGTGGCAGCTTCACTTCAATGAGAAGAAATGCAAAGTTATGCATATGGGACAATGCAACCACCACTACGACTATACAATAGTGGTGGAAAAGTACCACCCTGGGGGAGACCGCAAATGAGAGAGACTTCGGGGTGCAAACAGAACGTGAACTAAATTTTCACCATCAAGGGGAGATGGTAGTAAATAAAGCTAGGCCTTATAAAAAATCATTTACATATATTGTTGGACCAACAATGAAAACCTATACACGAGCGTGGTCAGAGCTATTCTAGAATATTTCAATGTAGTCTGGGCCCCAACACTCAAGAGAGACCAACAGATGAGAACATTCAACGACGAACAAGGAAGTTAGTACCAGAACTGAAGATCCTCAGATATGGTGATAGGCTCAGAGCGCATGAGCTTCCAAGCCTCTATTATAGAAGAGCAAGAAGAGACATGATTGAACCCTACAAATACCTCCATGGAATCTATAAAGTTGATAGAATGTCACATGAACTGGACAATAATACGGTAACCAGGGGACACGGCCTGTAGCTCAAGAAGGAAAGCGTCAGACAAAGAAGGAGTTACTTCAGGTAGTGAACCAGTGGAACACCCTCACAGAGTATGTAGTTTCGGCACCCTTAAATATTTTCAATTCAAGACTAGACATATTTTGGCGCTTACAGTTTTGAATAAAAATTAAAACTTTCCATTCATGCGCACAAACAATTGTCAAGACATGCTAAAATGCTACTAGCCTAGAAGAGCTGAAGAGGATGTTCCCGGCCTGGAAGCACTTTGGTCTTTGGTGGTTTAGTGCATATATCCCATATGCGCTCAAACTGAACTATGTAGGTTGTGTGTGTATAAAGTAGCACTATGCGTACCTTGTGTCTTCGACGGCCGCCTCCATCTTCGCCGATGTCGAGGATTTTTGTCCACCGTTGAACATGTTCTCAGACATACTTATTTGCGTGACTTTGTACACAGAACCCACAGTGCTAGAGACCGTGTTGTGAGGTAACCAGATATTATTTCAGCAGATCCGGTTCACGACGACTAAACCCGCATGCGTTTCGCCATTGGCACACTTTCCACGATTTCGCAAAAAAACACATGACCAACAAGTTCATGGGTTATAAGGCTAATTCGTGTGCCTAAGCAGTTCCGTTACCGAAGAATTTGGTTAATAACGGGGATGTACAACCCTTTCTCCTATGTAGGTTGAAAATGGGCATTTCGTCCAATTTATTTTGGAGGTTGTATTTCAACGTAATTGCCACTGTGAACATCGCATTAAATGTAAAATGCCTGCAGCATGGGGTGCACAGTCAGAAATAAATAGTCTGGATAACTACATCAGTGTAGAAGAAAAACTAGTACATGTTTGCAACAAAAGTATGACCAAAAATCCCTTGTCGCTGTTATGCAATGTTCCAGCATAACAATCTACAAGGGAAAAGATACCTAATTAAGACTCCACAATCACAGTACCAGCTAGACTATTTAAAATTGACTATACACAAAAGCGGAGTGTAAGTAATCCCCCCAATTCGTGCTATATCGGCATAGAGAATGCTTTGTACAAAACAATTCGTGCTGTTCTCGGTTTGGCTGGCAACTCTCATAAACTGGCGGCCGGAACGACCGGTATGTTTCCAGCAAATAACACCGGGATTCGTGCGTATTTCCGGCCGTGTATGACACATTCTCTAAACAAACTACGCACCAAAAGCACTTTACTTACAAATGATTTTAATCATAAACG
This sequence comes from Lamellibrachia luymesi, assembly GCA_009193005.1. Lineage (NCBI taxonomy): Eukaryota > Metazoa > Annelida > Polychaeta > Sabellida > Siboglinidae > Lamellibrachia > Lamellibrachia luymesi. The sequence goes on along the minus strand of SDWI01000649.1, from coordinate 277,790 downwards.
ATAGTAAACAGTGTTGCAAAGATCCTCAAATCAATGGTGTCATCACTCAGATTATTGTTTGTTTTCCCTCGGATCGAAAAAGCCTACCTTACATTCCGAACCAACGCTATGCATCGCAAATATGAAACTAATGTGATTCTATGTTTCATATTTGCGACGCATACCCACGCACACGCTTATGCACATGCACTAACATGAAACGACCATAGTTTCCCTGACATGATTGTTAAGTGTTAATATGAGAACTACCAACTTTTGAGTAGAACCGCCAAATCTACAAAGTGTCCGACTGACCACCAAGTATACAAAGTGTCCGATTGACCACCAAGTATACAAAGAGTCCGACTGACGACCAAGTATAAAAAGTGTGCAACTGACCACCACGTACACTAAGTGTTCGATTGAACACCACGTGTACAAAGTGTTCGACTTACCACCAAGTATACAAAGTGTCCGACTGACCACCAAGTATATAAAGTGTCCGACTGACCACCAAGTATAAAAATGTTGAGACTGACCACCAAGTATGCAAAGTGTCCGTGTAGAACACTGGTGTAGAACACTAGCGTAGAACACTGCTCTAGCCGTAGATATCCGCTCAGCGTGCACAGTGTCGCCGCCATGCGGAGTACGGGTCAATCGTAATACAGCCGAACGGCAGGTGACGCGACCGGCAATGTTTCCTGGTGACCTTCCGTGACGCGTTGTAATAATTGTTGTTGAGAATGGCCAGTTCAAATTTCAGTATTTCGATCAATATTTCGGAATTCGTACTGATTAGAAATCGTTCGTGGTTCATGACGGTTGCTTTCATACATATGCTTACAGTTGCAGTTTTAATAATTAGGTTTTCCCACTGGTGAGAAACCATTCAAGTCCGAGAAAAGGCTTGACAGAAATTAGGAGCATATTAAATAATATAAAGATGAACAGTTTTAGTCAGCACATCAAATATAAGTTGTGGCAGTGAAGCTTAGTATAGTCGTAATATTACGCTGAATAACATTGTATTCGTATCCAACGCGAGCATGTTATCTCATATTCTTGGTGACGAAATGTTGGTGGTGCCGTTATATTACATTATATTACATTATATTATATTCAGATTGTTGCTAATTCTCGTATTTGATTTGTTTTATATTGCTGAACGATCGTGATTACTATAACAGCTTTATTATTTTCAACCTTTGTCTACGAAAATTATTCTCGTGAATTGTCTGAGATGACTCGAAGAGGAAAGAATCCTGGGTAGAATATGAAAGTATGGAAGCATCCTATAATTGTTATATAAATCGTTCAGTCTAACACAATTTTCTCAACAAGGGGGTTCGTTCTAACCCTCCGAACCCCTTAACGGCGGGCGTGACAATGCAAATCATATCTTTATCATAAAGCTTCCAGCTACGTCAGTAGTTAGTTAGTTACCACCGCTGTTGCTCATTGAAAACATCCTTACTAACTACTTACGTCTTCATCCACCATTCCGACACACCCACTTGTTACGATAATATTACAACCATGAGTGAACTAACTCATGTGTTACTATTTCCACACAACGTGAGTGTGTTCTGTGATATTTCAAGGTCTACCTGTCCCTCTAGCGTGTTGAATACAAATTGTCGCATCATAAATATAACACCTCCGGATACAACAGCAAGGGAATTGGTAAGGCGAACGTACAACCGTGTACAACATGAAAACTGTATTTTGAGATGATGCTTGTGTGCGTTTGTACCTGCGGACGGGAGGGCGTACTTGCATTCGTTCGTCCGTTTATGCATGTTTGCTTGTGTGTGTATTTACGTATGTGTGTGATTGCGTGGGTGCCTGCGTTCGTGTGAGCACCACGTGACCATGATGTTTTGTAACCTCACGTCATGGTGTTGTTCCAGGCATCTGCGTGATTGGAGACTTCACCCACGCCACCCCGACCTCCGCGCAGTTGGCCGCCGTCCAGGCCATCATTCGGTGCGGAGTCAGGAAAGGCGCCACCAAGTCCTCGTACGTACTGAAAGGTCATCGCGACGTGTCCTCATCGACGTGTCCCGGAGACGTTCTGTACGGCATCATCCGTCGGTGGCCGCACTTATAGAAGACGACCTCCACACGACACCGACGACAACATACTCGAGCGGACGCCCTGATGTACACTGTTCTAATAAACACATATATGTCAACTTATCACGTGTTTTCTCTCCTCAGTATCCACCCTTCTTCCAACGTAAAGTTGTGAATATCGCGAATGTTGTTCATAACGAGTATTTGACATGATATACAATTTACTGATGATATGGATTAACATTCTGTCAGTGATGTCTATGCTTCAGTATACTCACGTTACTATAGCGAGTGATGGCGATGTACATTTTTCCAGAATAAAAAGTATAATGTAACGATTTCGAAACGCTAACGGCAATTGATACCGCATAATATTCTTCGGATTCGGCTCTTTCGGAGCAGTTTAGCGAAGATACTAGCCTTTGACTTCGAACTTATTTACTTTATGACCGAACCACGAAAACGACTACATAGAGCTGCCAAACTTCTCCTCACATATCTAGCATATGCATACATATAAATTGCTCTTACTGCCATATAAAGATCAAAATAAACAAAAACGTGTCACCTCCTACGCCTAGCTTCGGAAGACTAGCTGTAGAAGATATAGCTAGCTTTTGTTTTTGCAATTTATTATCGTTATATGGAAATAAGAGTAATGTTTGACCACGTGACATGTGTATATGTATGGTAAATATATGAGGAGAAACATGGCTACTCTAGGTTGTCGTTTTTATAGATACGTCAGTAAGTAAACATCGCAATAGCAGGAGTAGCGCTGACGGATGGTTGTAATTTCGGCCTTCTGAAAATTTGGCCCAATTGCCATGTTATTTCGGCTTCGTGACTTCGGTGACTGATGTGACAAGCAAGACCTATTCAGTTCTAGCTAGTAATGGATCAGCCTTCACTTTAAGGTTTTGTTATTCCTATACTTGTCATCAAAGGGATGTTAAGTTTAACTAGATGTTAAACGCCATCAGTGTGATATGTTTCAAAATAAAAGTGCCAATTATATGGTAAGAGCGAGCTACACATTAATATAAAAAAGTGGATAAGCCAATGGCTTCTTTGTACATTTGCCGTCTGGATTTTGCTCAGTTTTATTAATCTTTGTTAAATCAAAGGATATGCTAATTATGTTAGGTGTCAGTGTGAATATATCTGAAACCAGATTTGTCAGATATCTGATAAGTGTGCGCCTGTCAAATATGAAGAATTGTTCAAAAAGTTAGTGACTTCATTATCCACTTGCAACCAAGAGCCTGTTGCTTTGGATAGCAATATCGATAAATCTTGCTAAATCTCCTTCCCGACTGGCAAACCAAGTTCTGCAATGGATCTTCTCTCGTCATAAGTTCAACAGCGGTCGTCGGCCCTGCAATAGGGCTAGACGTCGATGGAGTCATGTCGTGCATTTAATAATTATCACCATGCAGTCCACTAATTATCGACAACGACTGGTCTGCAATGTAAACTCGAGGGTAACGAGTCGAAAGTCTCGTAACAACTTCGTACGAAATCGTTCCCACTTTCGAAGCAATCCCGGTAGCTGATGTTTCCAGGTCAAAGTCTGCCGTCATCATGGTGTACGTCTCAGCGTCGTCTGGACAGCATGGCAGCCTGACCGTGATGGCATCCATGGACACTCTACCAACAACCGGACACTTCTCTCCTGGAAGTGGAGACGTACTTACAATTTAAATAAAAATATGTTTATATTTATTTAATTAAGTTATGACTTTGATGAGGATGTACACGTAGACGATATTGTCATAATGACACGAAGAGAACAATGTAACGTGCGAATCATCAGTTAACGAGGTTTACTACATAACTTCTCATAATTTAACACAACAAAGCAAAATATACCGGTTTGACCGTTACCATATTTTGCAGTCGGCAATAATTGCAATTAATTAATTGAAAACATTCACAAATACCTTTTATTTAAGATATGTTTTTGTAAACAAAACCATCAATTGAATAAATAAACAATTAATTGACTAAACATTCCCTGATATAAACTCACTTTGCCTTTTTGTTCTCGCAATATATATTATGACAATACTATTCTTTACGTCGAGTCTTTTCCTCACCAGTTCTGTCTCTGACGATGAAGCCATTGTTACTTAGATGTCTCCAATAGCCATCGGCATAACCTAGAGGAAATGTGGCCAGCCATTCCCCATCCCCTGTTGTATACGTGCAGCCATAGCCCACTTTCCTTCCCTCCGACAGACGTTTCCCGAGCGAGGGAATGGCCTTGATGCTGGCAGCCGGCTGAAACCCTCGGTCGCTGAAATCTGCGACGTCTCCTGCAAGTTGGTCAGGCAGATAATAGCAGTGACCATAGCAAATGTTTTTCGACGACAACTGATAAATGCTCTGCACACGACAAATGTGATATTGTTTTGGCTAAGACACCTCTTTTGAAGTATGCTTATTACTCATATATTTTCGTTAAAATATCAATGCGTACTGCGCAACTCCCTTAGTCTATACGTTTCATTATCACGACTCGCGGGCGTTCGCCTTTAATCCACGCTTCTCTTCTGATTATCGACGTACGTGATTAATGATTCAATCCACGAAGAGCAATGCACATACCCAAGAATCAAAAATAGAATAATTATGCTACCTTTCAAACATTGTCCCTTCAACGTGGTTTCCATCATTTCGGCCATGACGGCCACTACTGTATTAAGTGATCTATGACACACCGCACGGCGCCACTGTTCTGTCTGTCTTTCAATGTTTTAGTTTGTTTACTATTTGGTCGTGATACGCATAGCAACAGAAGATACACATAGCAACAGTAGATACGTATAGCAACAGTAGATATATGTTTACATTGACATCAGTAGAATCAGCTGTATGAACAGGAGACTAACACTAACTCAAACAGTACTTGAAGCAACAGTCCATGTAAGCTACCGCAGTAGGAACAATAAAATAACAGCAAAAACAGAATAAAAAACACAATCGATATATAGCAAGAAAGATTTAAAGAATGACGTATTATGATGGTTGAGAATTGCATATCAGTACAAGTATTATGATGAAATTAGTCAAGATCGATTACGTTCCACTACAACAATGTTGCTTTTATTGCGAATTAACCTATTGTTGTTTAATTACTTAGCCAAACTGCTTAGACGCCGTGGTCAAATACCTCGCATATTTACGACCACCCTAATTATCTGACTGTTTATTCAGCGACCGGTTAGAAACATTATACAAATCCATCGGCAACGTACACCCGCAAATCGCCACAAATGGTAATGCCACTATGTAATTCCAGAGTAAATGTTAGTTGGTATGTCGTTATTTACCCGGTGGAAGGCCATACATGGCGATGCCTGGGCGGATGAAGTCCAGGTCTGTGCCAACGCCAGTCAGAATGGCGCCGGAATTGGCGACGTGTAGCGAGATGTTCTTGTTCCTACAACGCACAGGAATACCGGGAAATGCATCAAATAATGAGGATATCGACAGAAGGATGACGCTGCCGGCCCATCATATGCAGCAATACTATTTTGTTTGTCACGCTAACCTAGCTTTATTTTTAGGATTATTTTGCCATACTCGGTTCATGTCCAAAAAAGAAAGTACCAACCAACGAGTTAGAGTACATGAGAACAGGTGAAGAGAACGCTTTATAGAGGTATTGTTCTGACATATTGGGACTTCAAACGGATGGATACAAACACGAGGTGCTTTATAGGAGAAAGGGTATTGCTCTCGCTGGCAGGGACTCGAGTTGAGTTGTTTATTTTTATCATTCTAACGAATCAACCTGTTGTAATTTTTATATGTCCAAAACGTTGTCAATGAGTGTGTCTTGGCAGTCAGTGAGGCATGATTTTTAAATAGAATATTACGAACGATTTCGATCCTTCGGAAGCATTGAGTCAAACAAGTCTTTCAAGTATGTTGTTATTAAGATTCAATACGAAATTGGGTACCTTCAGTGAGTACAGTATATCGAGTTAGAGTCACGTGGTACAGTCACGTGGAGGTAGGGACACATATTGAATATAGTAATGTGCACATAATGTATTAATAATTAACACTTGTGTTACGGAGTACTAACAAGTTTTGTGCGATTATTAAAATAGTCAATTAGTGTTACCATAAGTTGATATAATTAGTAAAACTCGAGTCCATTCACCGATTACATCATTACAAGAACATATTCACCTGAACGGCGCCACAGCTTCTTGAAATATATCGAGTTGTTGTCTAGTAAATTCAGCGTCATCTGCGGAGTCAGCAAAGTGCGTGAACATGCTGTCGATTGGAACATCCAAGTCTTCACAGCTCTGCAACAAGGCAAGGTAAGATAATAATAGGTGAACACTATACATGAGTTGCCACATATTCCGCACAAGCTCATAATATTATTAGATGTCACCTTTTTGGGCCGCAGTCAGCATTTCAACAGAACATGCAGCTGATGTGTTTTTGCAATGGCTTTGAGAGCCACAAGTCGAAACCGGTTGCAATGGTCTCCAATTTGTTTCAAATGATTGATGGTCTAGCAGCCCCCGGCTAGAATAGACTATTAAGAGACACGCGTGATCATTGGTCATGGAGTGTCGTCGTCGACCTGCGACATCTCGTGGTGGTGATGATTGCATTCAATTGTTTGATCTGCTTTTAACTTCAAGATTAATGCAACCGAGTGTTATCGAATATTCGTGGTAGTGTCGTTAAGATACCACTTCAGTAAGCACATCGAGTGAATGTGTAACTGATCTTGTTATACCATATATATATTTTTAAGTTTTCTCACAGCATTACGAAACTAAAAAACACACATGGATGGATGCATATGTATATCGTCAATTTGGATTTAAATGCTCGATTTTTCTCAAATCGAAACTCTGGCTACGATGGTGCATCTCACTTGGATAATGTGGCGTAATTCATCTGGCTGGCAACCGTTTCTTGACATCCCAGAGTCGATCTTTATATTCACGGCACCTCGTAGTAGTGTTTCTCTAAAAGGTAAAACTCCGTCCAGCCAAGTTAAACACAAACGTTGCAACAACAATCACTGATCAAATGTAGTCGCTTTAACACGGTTTGCAAAGACAATATTATTAACACATGATTATGAGAGTTTAATAATGTAGACTATTTTTGTATTGTTACGGTTTCATCTAAAATATCTCTTCAAGTTGAGTTTATATAAAGAATTCTCATACGCGCCCAAATAAAAGGTCGACCGTGGTGGTTGGTGAGATGAAACGTATTACAATTAGGGTTGGATACAAACCGATCATTCACAGCGGTACTACACGTGTCTTCCGCGCCCTCTACTGCCAAAGCCATTTCTTTGATTATATCTCTGCTGCAGACGGTAGGCGTCAGGTTGTATATCAAGCAACTATGCATATCCCATGCCTGGGCGTTGCCTACAATCACAATTAGTTGTACCGGGTTTGTTTATACAAATCAACATTAACAATTATAATTATTGCGGTTGATGTGTCCAATTCCTAGTTTGCGACTAATACAATTATGTAAAGGCGTCAGAGTGCCAAGTTAAAAAAATAGCGTTGATTTAGATAGGCTAGTAAGTTATTATTATCATAATCCGTACCAGCAAGTTAAATTAACGTAACTCGTATCAGGAACGTAAGCATAACAATGAGAATAGTATATCTAGCATTGGCATTGTAGAATACTTAGCAGATGTTCCAGTGAAATTAGCAAAATCAACTGCTAGTTGTGGTTCCTTTTGTTGGAATGTTGTTAAATTACATTACTCTACATCGATAATTTGCTACCTCTTTTCTATATCACCCGGGAATATGTAGAAACATAGTAGACATGTTTGCAGAATTAACAGTGTCGTTATGTGCCAGTTGGTTAGGGCCAGTTGGTTGACCTGTGTGCGTTGGATATACGTGCGTGGATGTGTTCGTGCGTTTACCAAGGATGTGGATGGGACCAGATATGTCATGGTGGCGCAGATGGATTGCTTCGTCGACTGTTGCGACTGCCAGTCTTTCTACCCCGGTCGCCTTCAGGTGTCTCGACACGTGCACGCTGCCGTGGCCGTAAGCACCCGCCTTTACCACCCCGATGACACCTACGTGAGGCACATATAAAATATAGTAACACATACGACTAAAGACATTCAAGATTATTAGAGCTTTTGAAGCTACGCGTGGCTTGTCCCGTTGCCTTGCAATGGAGCTCCTTATTCAACGTGACATTTTGAGATGTTTGCTTTGGAAGGCAATCATGCTAAATCTTGATAAATAGTTTGTGTTTGCTTGGTGAAATAGAACACAATAGAAAGGTATATTAACGTTAATCATTAATGATAAAATACATATTTAACTTCATATTTGTTTGACTACCATGAAGAGTTTTTAAACATAACATTTAAATGTCGTGCGTTTAATAATGCAACTGTTTTTGTATGTTTGGTAACATAATAAATTAATTTATGAGTTCTACATAAACCTTGGTCCTTGGGCCTTCCCTTCCGTCCGTCCGTCCGCCCATCCGTCCGTCCCTTCCTCCCTCATTTCCTCCCTCTCATTATCTCCCTCCCTCCCTCCTTCCCTCCCTGCATCCCTCTCTCAATCCTTCCCTCGCCCCTCCCTCCCACCTCCTCACTCCCTCCCTTCCCTCGCCCCTCCCTCCTACTTCCCCACTCCCTCCATCCCTACCTCCGTTCCTCCTGTCCCTCC
>SDWI01000649.1:244671-257716 GCA_009193005.1 Lamellibrachia luymesi | reverse complement strand
CAGTTTGGTTTTCCGTCCGTAAATCCGGGGATATCCGTGTGGCTTCCTGTATGGACTTGTGTGGAAAGAGGGTTCCTCCGATTATCAGTTCATTGAGAGTACAGAAATCTGCAAACAGGAGACCGTTCTCATTCATCTGTCCCAGACCTTCTTTCCCCATTGTGCCTTTCCAATTGTCATTATCGTTTCCAATTTTGGCATTCATATCCCCGATAACAACTTGGATATCCCTCTTCGGTTGTTTTTGAATAACTGTTTGTAGATGTTGGTAGAAGGTTTCTTTCTCTTCAAATTCAGCAGACTTGGTTGGTGCATAGCGATGTATAATGATAATATTCCGACCTTTTGATGCAAACCTGGCTGTGATAATTCTCTCTGAGTCTGGTTCCCATTCGGTGATACTTTTTGCCGCACCCTTTGAGAGGAGCAGCCCTACTCCATGTGTGTGTGCATCTTCTTCTCTCTCATTCCCAGAGTACAATTATGTTTCTCCAGAGCTAGTTGTACCCTTCCCAAAGGTGTTCCATCTGCTTCAACAGACTCCAGTGATGTTCAGCTTGTATCTTCTCATTTCTTGGGCGGGAGGTGCCAGTTTTCCTGACTGGTACAGTGTCCTGACATTCCAACAACCAATTCTAACTTTTGACGTGACCTGGAGCAGAGTCTTCCTCCCTTGGACTTCCTGTCGGTTTCACCTAAATGATTCATACGCTCCCTTCCAGGACAGCCTGCTTTGCTCAGATCGAGGTGTGGTTGAGTATTCATGGTTTCGGTTTATGTAAGCGATTTCAATAACAGCTGAGTGGATGATTAGCCAAAGCCGCTGGGCCCACAAGTTTTCCGCAGTGGTCGTACGTTCGCACCAGTTTAGTGATCCCAAACCTTTCGCAGTTTCGCGGTTCCCCAGTGCCATTCTCCACTGCGCACATTCGATGACAATAAATTTAAGGCGTGTGAAATAAATGTTAAAAGTGCACCCCCTGTAATCGAACTCGACGGCTGGCGGAGTAAGACAAATAATCGGACGCGATCTACGGCCTTGTCCAATTACATGTACTACTCCGCCATCGTCTGGTGCGATTCGTGGGCGAAGCACTTCACAAAGTGCCATTTAACATTAATACTGTACTGTCGTTTGCTGAATTAGCATAGATTATCCCGAATCCGTCAAGTGGCTCCACAATATGTTTGCGGTGGTTATGTAGTGGTTATGACTAGATAGCTCTTAAGATGGCGCCAACATTTCTTTACATAGACCAGTGTTCTTCCGACGCTAAAGACGCTTGACCGGTGCCATGAGACGCATGGCCGGTGTCTTTAGACGCTTAACCGGTGTCTTAAGACGCTTGACCAATAATCTTAAGACGGCGCCGAAGACGGTGACGAAATTGAGCTCCTCGGTCTCTTGTAACTAATCTACTGTCGTCTCATATTCGTAATGACTGCCGGTCCGGAGGCCCGGGTGAGTAAACGTGTCCGTCCGGCTGGAAACTCTCATAAGCTGTCGGCCGGAACGACCGGTATGTTTCCAGCAAATAACACCGGGATTCGTGCGTATTTCCGGCCATGTATGACGCATTCTCCAAAAAAAAAACGCACCAAAAGCACTTTATTTACAAATTATATTAATCAGAAACGTTAGTAAACATGTTTGCAGAGATTCTCAAATTCATGCTGTCAACACTCAAGTTGTTTTTTGTTTTCCCTCGGATCGAACAAGCCTACCTTACATTCGGAACCAACGCTATGATCTGTTTGTGGCTGTAAATGTACATTACGCACACATACGCACTCACACACACACACATGCACACGCACTGACATGAAACGCTTATAGTTTCCCTTACATAAGTGTTAAGTGTTAATATGTGAACTACAAACTTTTGAGTAGAATACACAATGTCCGACTGACCACCAAATATACAGAGTGTTTGACTGACCACCAAGTATACAAAGTGTCCGACTGACCACCAAGTATACAAAGTGTCCGACTGATCACCAAGTATACAAAGTGTCCGACTGACCACCAAGTATGCAAAGTGTCCGACTGACTACCAAGTATACAAAGTGTCCGATTGACCACCAAATATACAAAGTGTCCGACTGACCACCAAATTTACAAAGTGCCCGTCTGACCACCAAGTATACAAAGTGTCCGCCTGACCACCAAGTATACAAAGTGTCCAACTGACCACAAAGAATACAAAGTGTCCGACTGACCACCAAATATACAAAGTGCCCGGCTGACCACCAAGTATACAAAGTGTCCGCCTGACCACCAAGTATACAAAGTGTCTGACTGACCACCAAATATACAGAGTGTTTGACTGACCACCAAGTATACAAAGTGTCCGACTGACCACCAAGTATGCCAAGTGTCCGATTGACTACCAAGTATACAAAGTGTCCGATTGACTACCAAGTATACAAAGTGTCCGATTGACCACGAAATATGCAAAGTGTCCGACTGACCACCAAGTATGCAAAGTGTCCGACTGACCACCTCTGCACTGCTCTAGCCGTACATATCCGCTCAGCGTGCACAGTGTCGCCCAGCAGGTGAAGTGACCGGCAATGTTTCCTGATGACCTTCCGTGACGCGTTGTAATAGTTGTTGTTGCGAAGGGCCAGTTCAAATTTCAGGATTTCGACCAATATTTCGGAATTCGTACTGATTAGAAATCGTTCGTGGTTCATGACGATTACTTTCATACATATGCTCACAATTTTAATCAGTATTTTTTATTCCCACTGGTGAGAAACCATTGAAGTGTTGGGGAGACCGGGGCTAGTTGTATACAGGGGCTAGTTGTTACAGAGTCGTTTTACGAAAACATAGCACACATATGGAAATATCGTCGACAGTAGTTGGTTGGAAGTCCACCAACAGACACACTGTTCAAACATTGGGAGTTAAGAAGACGAATTTAACGAGGTGTGGACAAAAATGAATTTTAACCGCCTAAAACTGTCTTGGCCATATAATATCTGTCTTGGCCATATAATATCATATAATGCAGAAACTGTTTAGATTTCGTGATTGAAATGTTAAGCAGCGTGTATTTTATAGTATAAGGGGTTATGCCAAGTAGAAGTTAAACTGAAAAAACAGGATTTGTTATTGTCCACGTGCGTTCAACTGCAAAAATTGTGTTTGGGGCAAGATTCTACAATTGTATTGGGGCAAGTTGTTGAGCCAGCGAGTTGTGTGCTGACAATGACTGAAAAACAAAACTTATTTAACCACGACGTGTGAATGTTTTATTTCACTTGTGAAGCCTATCGCACTGGGTTATAACCAGTACTGTTAATGCTACCAGCGTAAAAAAATTTTTTTACAATATCTTAGCAGGTTGGTTTACGCATAGATAAAAAATGGTTGGAGTCTCGATAAGCCAATGACTTCCTTGTCTGTTTGCCATCTGCTTTTTTTCTTCGATGGCAATCTTGTTAAATCTTGTAAAAAATTATAGCATAGCCATATTTGAGCAATTGATAAATATTGCACGTTTCATTTAAATGTGGGTGCTTGTGCGCGTGTGCGCGTGTGCGCGTGTGCGTGAGTGTTGAAGTAGAAGTCGCATTACGGGGCTAGTTGTTACAGTCGACCGCGCCTGGGAAACTTCACATATCCTCCTAACTACTATATGGAATATCAATGGTATGATACAGTTTAGTAACACGAATAACAAACTTAATGTATACGTTGACAGAAATAATGTATCTAGCATACTTTTTTTACAAAAAGTGACTTTAACTGAAAATTGTAACAACTAGCCCCGGTCTCCCCTACCGTTTGTTTTAGTCTTGTTGACTCGAGTCGTAACACGTATTTATTTGTTACGACTTGTTACGTCATTATATCTGAGCACTTGAGTATGCGTAACATAGTTTCAAACAAAACACGTCATTGTTTTTTCTCGACACGTGTTCAGTGCAAACACTATTCATAGTTATATTCATGTTGAAACTTAGAGATGTCTTGGCAGAAATTAGGAGCATATTAAATTATATAAAGATATGCGGATCTAATCTGTACATCAAATGTAAGTTGTGGCAATGGCAAAATGGTTGGTGGGGAGTTTGCGTGTATCTTCGTCAACGCATATAACGAATTGTCGTATTAGCAAGAATACACCATACTGTTATTTAACAGAAATCATAACGCTAGCATCGTAATGCTTAAACATTGGCCGATGAGACGTCTGAATAGTATTTCGAAAGTGATGGGGCGCGCGTTGTCATGGATACGCGATTGTTTCGACGCACGGCGAAACAATCGCAGGAATATTTCAGATTATACCAGACAAATATATTTCATTACATGTACGCTTAACCGACGAACTGTGTATTACATCAAGAGAGATGTGTTAGCCTAAAGCACCAAAGGAAACGCATACCACATGCATACCATGAACATCTTGTCGACATTCGACGCATTCGCCATCTAGCGAATAAAATACGCTATTTCAGATAGCATTTATTATGTAACGTAAATTAGCCAGATAATGACGATTGGCATTAAAACTTACAACTGATATTAAATAGAGTTCGTCATATCGGATAAAACGTATTGGCAGCGACTGGCAGCGACATAGCAAATGTTCGGGTACCGCACGATTGCATCGTTTATATTTATATTTGGATAGTATAAAAAATTTCATGCATCGAATCGTTTACTTCTACAAGAAAGAATGGCCATGGCGGATTTAACTTTAATTTAATTTATCGTGTCCTGCCGGTCGGGTTTGCCGGCCTCAGTTCGCTTGCGGAGTATTCGCACGATCTCGTTGTGATTGGCGACGAGGAAGCCAACTCTCGTGCGCAGGCGCTGCGCGTGATGCGTCTCCATATTGCCGAGAAGATTGTGGTCGTCAGAGAAGAAATTCGGCATGTGGCTACGAGAGAGCAACTGGTGGAGTTGCGAGAGGATGTTGACGAAGCAGGAATCGACGGTGTCGCGCTGCCAGCGAGGACGAGAATCAACGACGGCGTCGAAGGAGTAGAACAACGCCGTCTTGACGTGGTAGGTCGTCAGCCCGACCAGGGTGTGTTCGACGCGCACGAGGGCCTTCAGACAGCGATAAGCCTTGTGTCGGACCCCGCGGTCTGCCTCCTCCATACGCTTCATCAGCGCCGTCTCGTGGCGGGCGTAGGACAAGCGCCACATCATGTCTGACTCGGGGTTGTCGTCGTTCGAGTAGGGCCGGGTGACCAGTAGTACGTCGTCGTGTTCGTCATAGGTGGCCGGCACGATGTTGACCCGGTAGCGATTATTGATGACGATTGGGACGACGCCGTTGGTCGTCGGAAGGACGACGGCCGTTGGCAGCATCTGGAGAGCTCGCTCGATGAGCCGGTGCACGGACCACGCAACGACCAGCGGCGACAGGAAGCCCCCGTCTTCCGAGCGACCGTACCGGAACTTATCCCGCGTGTTCCGCTTGCCCACTCGGAAGCGACGCAGCGGTATGACGCGATATCCCCCCTCCAGTGGCTCCACCTCGACGTGTTGACGGTCAAACACCAGTAGGACGTCAGCGTCGGTCACTCTGGTCACGTGACTGCCGTCGAACGAACTTCCCGTGTATATCGTGTCGACGAATTTCAGTCCGATCTGATTTCCGAATTTCTTAATTCGTGGCCACATGTATTCGACCAACGCTCGCGTTCTCTGCGTTGTCGCGTCTACCTTCTTGTTCGGGACGTCAACAACCTTGTCGAAGAACTGCGTCAGCGCATGCGCCAGCTCAGTCGGTTGACCGATGGTCGTTTTCTCGAACTGAAGACGGCGCGGAGATTCGACCAGCCATTCGCCCGATCGCAGTAGTTCCGGTCGACTCGGCAGGCGGCAGTAGTTCTCCGTGCGCCGTAGGTTCTTCTTCGCGCGAATCTTCCCTCCGATTGGTGGAAGTTTCGTCACGTGATGACGTACGTCGTTCGACATAGCGTCCTCAGCCTGTAACGCAAGGGAGTTGAACAAATATATCTATATAATAAAGCACTCTGTATGTTTGCATGTCTGTCTGTTCTCTCACATTTCCGTCAGTTTCGCACGTATGGGGTTAAAATTTTTTAGGCGCGCCCGGGAGTCCATGGTGGTGGCGTTTTTCTAACATTGTTGCGTGATCTACGTCAAACGTCCACCGAACGCTTCGTGAAACGTACGTGATATGTTGTGGCGTGAAGATGTCATTACCATTGACATTGCACTACAACATACGTGACTGAGCAGCGCAAGAAGTCAGACACTCTTGCCTTTTCTCCCGTGCAATGCCGCGCATTGATATTGCACTACAACATATGTGACTGAGCAGCGCAAGAAGTCAGACACTCTTGCCTTTTCTCCCGTGCAATGCCGCGCAACTCGGCTAGTTACATTTTAAGGTTAAACAAGATTTAAGATTGTCACCCAAAGCAAACAAAAACCATATAGCAAGTGGACAGGGAAGCCATTGGCTTAACGAGAGTCCAATAATGCACAAGTTGAAGTTTTGTGATGTCCTTAATAGCAATAATGTGAAATTGCACTAGTCAAGTATACTGCTAACAGGAACAGGTGCAATAGTTTTTTGCAGCAGAAAAAAAACAAATACAGACTAATCATGGATGATGATCAAATAATTCGGCCAGCAGTGATCTCATGGAAACTAAACAAGTATAGGTCTATATCAGCAACGTTCAGTGTTGTAGCGTTAAAGAAAATAACGGCGCTATTCAACCAAGTAATGAACGGCGACCCTTACAGTAGGTTGAAAAGAAACACAGCACGCAGAGGAATGTAGATAGCCTACAGGCCACGCTTTCTGGCATAGGGCCAAGTTGACTTAATTATAGGTGTAGCACACCTGTAGGAAACATAACGGTCGGTCTGGCACGAGTATGACTAAGTTAGTGCGTGGGATGTGTGCGATACAATGATTTAGAAATGTGATATGGTGTAGTGTGGACCAGTCTGGCGTGTCACTTTTGTCACAGCTGTCAGTTATACAGTTAATGTATATGTGCAACCAGCAGTACAGCGGAATGTAAGTGTTACATGGTGAGTACTCAGACCGTCCACTCAGGCCATAACAAAGTACTCAGACCGTCCACTCAGGCCATAACAAGGCCGTCCAGCAAGAGTTTGACATAGAAATACAGAAACAACACTGCTCGAAACTACCAATATATGGTTGGTCTTTATTCGTGCACCCTATTTCACTGAAATCATGAGGAGATTGTAATAATTATTGTAACAGAAGGTGACGCAAAAAAACCTAGGGTTCTACACAATATGTTTTCAGTCAGACAGCCCTGCACAGCGTCTATCATTAGACATGCCTTAGCAAATATATTCTACATCTATCTATAACACTACACGACCCGACACACGACACTACACGAATACACACACGACGCTACACGACCAGACTCACGACACTAGACGACCAGACACATGACACTACACGACCATGAACACAACACTACACAACCAGACACACGACACGACACTACACGAACAGACACACGACACTACACAACCAGGCACACGACACTACACGAATAGGCACACGACACTACACGACCAGACAGACGACACTACACGACCAGACACACGACACTACACAAATAGACACACAACACTACACGACCAGACACACGACACTACACGACCAGACACATGACACTACACGACCAGACAGATGAAAATTCACGACCAGACAGACGACATTATACGACCACACAGACGACATTACAAAAATACAGGCGACACTACACGACACACCATGTGACACTACACGACTAGACAGACGACACTACACGACCAGACAGACGACACTATCCGACCAGACAGACGAAACTACACGACTCAACATACGACACTACACGACCAGACAGTCAACACTACAAGACTAGGCAAACGACAGAACACGACTAGATATATGACACTACACGACATGACAGATGACACTATGCGACCAGACAAACGACACTACCTACGCGACCAGACAGACGAAACATCACGACCAGACAGAAGACATTATACGACCACACAGACGGCATCACATTGGCGTGAGTATGTGGTGTGTATCTTTGCGTCTGTGGTGTGTGGTGTGTGCGCGCGCGTGTACTGCGTGTGCGTGTACTTGTGTATTTGCGGAGTGCGGTGTGTGGCGTGTGGCGTGTGGCGTATTGTGCGTGGTATGTGTCGTGTGGTGTGTGTGTTGTGGGTTGTGTGGTGTGTGGTGTGTGCTGTTTGCAGTGTGCAGTGGCGTGTGTTGTATTGCTTGTGGCCCGTGTGCGTGTGTGGTGTGTGGCCCGTGTGCGTGTGTGGTGTGTGGCCTGTTGTGTGTGATGTGTGATATGTGATTTATGATGTGTTTTGGTACCCCGGAGTACTTCAGTACTTATATGTACATCACACAGTACTTACTCCGGCTCCTTGTCCACGCTGAACGTCCCATAGCGTCCAGGCGACACCAAGGGTGGCCGTCTCTCTGTGAGCCGCCGTGACTGCGTGCGGTCGTCGTCAGACACGGAGCTGCAGACGGCGTCTTGTTCACACTCGCCTAGATTTAATCACCCACTGTTTTCCCACACGTTTCGGCCGTCGTCATAAAGTCTAATTGAAAATCGAGTACGCAGCGATTGTGTAACGGCAGCAGGAATGGAGAGCATTCACTTGAAGCCTAACAGCAGGCGACTTATTAATCGACTCACTTGTTTCGGCACAAGTTCCCTCCGCAGCTGATGTGACTTAGTCTGTTTCTAACAAAAGAAGCAAAGCAATACTTGCCGTAGTTGAACAGTCGCTGTTCGGCCATTGTTCAGTTGTATATGGAAAACAATCATATGATCAACCACCGCCGCGCGCACTGTTATACAGACCTTCGCTGCAGTGAACATTCCAATTTATTTACTGCACCTACGGGTCGACAAATGACCCGTTGTGGTTCTGATAAACAAGATAACACATACTATAAACAATATGGGTAACCACAGAGGCCACGGGTATGCATGGGCATGGCTAATGGCTAGCTGTTCCCATATGCATCCGTTGTGATCATGTTAGTCTCTGTGTTAAACCTGTCAACTTTAGAGCAGTCGCGGTAATGTCGTTTATGATTTACGACGGCCAGGAAAATACGAACTGAATACAATTGAAGTCGAATATAAACAAATTATGAAGCCCCGGAAAAAGGTGGCTTTGTCTTACAATTGACGCAGATTTAAAGACACAATTCATGATAATTGGTAAAGTTTCTTAGGCACAATTTTCGAACGTTGCTTTAAATGTTATATACGTTTCAGCTCAAGTTGCCTGCGGGTCATTTCCAATTAGAAGGTAAAGGTACGCATCAAGTACCACTATTTTTGTCTTCAAAATAATGTTACTGGTTATGCATAACTTTAATTACACACACGGCAGGCATGTGCATTTGTGCACGTACCAACGGCCACAAATGGGATCGCAAGCAATACATACACCTTACATGCAAACAGTTGATGACACTTATGCTTAGACCTACATATGTGGCTCGGTGGCCTTAATTGTAATAACAATGTGTGTATGCGTGCTATCCAGCGTTTGAGCAAAACAGGTCAACGAGTTTATAATAGGCAGTGTTCCGTGGCTCATACGCGACACGCTTGAGCGCGTCACTCAGATAGGCGCCCAGTCTTCGGGCTGATAGCTGCAACAGCTTGCTATTGGGGTCAGACCACGGTCGATTTTCCCGTTGATGGTGACGTTAGTTTTTTGCGTGATTGTAGAAAATCGATGCCAAAGGACTTTATGACATCCATTGGCGCTGGAAATGTGTTTCGGGGTGGACTAAAATCCCTACGCGCCTTCAAATCCGCTTCATAGTGCAACGTCTCACTATGAAGGTCCGGCATTTCAAACGTTCCAACCTGACTGGCTGAATATATTTACTTATTTGCAATTAATGTAACTGAAATCGGCTAATTTGTAAAAGCTTAGGCGCTACATTCTTGTGAAAGATAGGCAGAAGTGTAATTGTAGTCTGACCCCTATTTTTTTTACGCCAACTGTTTTCACCTTGTCCTGGTGTCAGGCTAATATAGAGGAGAGCAACTAAACCGATTCCAGAACTGAGATACCTTATTTATAAGAAACGCATAAAAGAATATGGTTCATCAACCCCAGAGACAAGGAGGTTAAAGGATATCAAATTGAGGTTTTTTTTAACACCACGAAATGTCTAAACATCGCCGAACGAGTGTGGGCGGTAGCATAAACAAAATGGGCGATTAACGAAACACGAGAACAGTTGTGCCAATGGACAGCTAATGGCTACACTGTAACCTCACGTCATATATCCACGGGAGCTGATATTATTTGCATACAACCGGGAATAGCCCCGAATTTCGACAGCTGCCGTTAGTTCTTTCATAGTATTCGATGGAAGCGATTTATGTCAAACAACGCAAGTTTTCATTCCGGGTGGCTTCACCCAAACATGGCTGGCTACAAACTTTATTCTGTACAACTTGGTATGTATACAAACGTCGAGCTGACGTTGTTCGACAAATAGTTAAATTCCCTAAATAACTTGCTTGTAATAATACGAACAGGTCAGACTTGGTCGATTGTGCTTTACATCGTTGTTAATAAAATACTCAATTTCACAGATTTACAATGCGGCACTATAATAGAAACTGGAAGACAGCAGACCATCCAGATTAAATACAAAAATCCGCAACGAAAATGGTCGTCAGCTTCAAATCAAACGTGGTCTGAAAATTGCCAATCTGCATATTCTGCTGTCACAGTATGGCTTACATTTAACAAATTGAAATGCAATTTACAAGTGAAATCGTTGAAATGATTGTGGCAACGATGTCGTTCAACAAACAAACAAACAAATAAAAAGCAAGACTATACCAACTTTTTAAGGGTTCAGTTGACTTATAGAGATGTATGCTACTTTGCTGAATCATAGGTGGTACAATGGTCTCTCGCGCATTCATTGTTTTGTTTAAAAAAATCGGTGTGGGCAAATGTAGCAATGGCATGTTAATGATAATATAGCTATTATGTACAATAGGCGAAAATATGCATACGCAGATCATAGACTACTATACACAGTGGCGCCACCTTTTGTGTTCTTGTAACATTAGTAAAAGGACTACTACTTGTCTTATTTGCAATGTCACACCTGCTAGATACATACGTCAAATACAAAACTCTTATGTACCCGTGTACACCTGGACATATTAGAACAGTTTCACGGAGTTACGAGAGAGAGAGAAAGAGAGAGAGGGAGAGAGAAAGGGGGGAGAGGGAAGAGAGAGAGTATGAGAGACAGGGGGAGAGGGAGGGATAGAGGGGGGAGAGGGTGAGAGAGGGAGAGAGGGAGATAAGGAGAGAGAGAGAGAGGGGGGGAGAGGGAGAGAGGGAGAGAGAGAGACACGAGACGAGATGAGAGACATATATATATATATATATATATAGAGAGAGCCAGGGAGACATATAGCGAGGGTGGCGTTGTGCAGGTCAAAGCCTGTTAGTAACAAAATGGCAATACTGTCTGCAGTTGTTTTGCTATATTACCAGTAAACATACCGCCAAGATATTTAAGAACAGGCTGGCAGTAAAGCTAAATTGACATTAATTACACATTATAAATGATCTACCTGGACCCAGTTGTGCTGTAAACATTAGCATATAATCTCAAAAGTAAACTGACATTAACTACGATTAATCTACATATACGCATGTGTCCTCATGTGCACAACTGCATAGCATTAATTGTGTCTTATGTATGACAATATACACATACACATGCTATCATGGAAGCACACACTTTGTACGACTACATAGCAGATCTACGCGGACACGTTGCCCAAATCGCCGTGGATGCCACCATTGCAACCTCGCTACAAGAAAGTTAACTAATTGATTAATTTTAATTAAAACCTTCAATGAAGCCACAATCTTGTAGCGTATAGCTTGGCACCTGACATAAATGTTCCCGGTGCCATCATTTGCAAGCATCGTGACAACACTCTCGTGGTTAACATTTCGCATGCATCCACCTTCTTGAGCAGACCTAAACCTTTCCTGATGGTGCCGTGGGCGCGACTGATCCGTCTAGACGGGAAACGGGATAACGGTTTCCTAAATCTGTTGCCAGCTTCCTCGTCAGGATGTTTCTCTTTGTATATGTTTATTTCCCTTTATCCGTCTGTCTCTAAAGCTGCTGTCCCTCTTTGTGCTTGTCAGTCTATATATGGTTGTGTGTCTGCATGACTGTTGGACTTCCATAAACGTGATACATATCAACAGTTATTAGTTTCCTCAATGTTGCCGTCACAACGTCTTCAGAATGAACCCTAGCGTGTGTAAACGGTTCTCATAATAACCAAGGGACAACCTTGTTAACGCCGCTACAAAGCGGCTCAAAGTGACTTATTTACGTCGTCACATATTCCCATCCATAGTGCGGACACTGCCGGTTGTATTACTCCTGTTGAACTCTATGTTTCCGCCGTGTTGTTCGACTTGCCGTCAGGGATCAGTTCCGTCAACTCGCGCTTGGGCTGATCAGATTGCGACCAGTTTTCGATGTCCTCGATCGTCTGCGGCAGCGGACGATTCATGGTCTCGGGAAGCAGCAGAGTGAGCAAGCCGACGACGACAGAGAGACCGCCGAACAGGATGCCGGGAAGCCACGGGACTTCTCTCGCCTGCGACAAGAATACGTGATAATACGTTATGTTCACCATTGTAGTTCACCATTATGTTAAAATGTCACAATCGATGATCGGTTGTACGTAATGCAATGATGATCCATTATTATTGACCACAATGTTGGATGTGATGAGCATTGTGTAAATATACTGAATGAATCAATTCCCAAGCGACGACCTGTGTACATTTAATGAACGACTACAAAAACGAAAGAAACGCAGCGATGGAACACACACACACACACACACACACACACACACACACACACACACACACACACACACACACACACACACACACACACACACACACACACACACACACACACACACACACACACACACA